>JAQZBX010001621.1:0-52445 GCA_029593785.1 Cabassous unicinctus
CTGCAGCAGTAGTCACCCAGCTATGGTGACACTTCTGGTAGAAAGGAAATTCCTGCTCAACCTTAGCAACCATGATAGGACAGGGTTTTTTTTGTTTTTTTTTTTTCAATTTTTAATTTTTTTTTTAATGAAGCTTTAGATTACATAAATGTTGCATCAAAAATACAGGGGATTCCCATACACCCCACCCTCTCCCCCTCCAACATCAGCAACATCCTTCACCAGTGAGGCACACCTGCCACAACTGATGAACACACACTGAAGCATCGCCACCAACCATGGACTATAGTTTACATTATAGTTTACACTTTGCACTGCACAATTTTGTAGGTTTTGACAAAATGTGTAATAGCCTGTATCTGTCATTGTGATGCCGTACAGAACAATTCCAATGTTCAAAAAAATACCCCTGCTATACCCATTCCTCCCCCTCCCTCCCCCCAGAACCCCCAGTGGGCACTGCCTCCATATCAATGATACAAGTTCCTCCACCACCAGAACAGCAATAAATCCACCTTAGTCCATAGTTGCATTCCCCCCATGTTTGTCTATTCCTTAATCCTGAGTATTCCGGGACGGTGATGCCTACCTCGCCTCCCACCGAGAGGGGTCCCAGATCCCATGGGGCAGCTGGATGGAACCATCCTGCCTGCAGTCATCTTCATCACCGCAAGATCTGCCATCTTCTATATACAATGACAACTTCTTCCACACGTTCCCTCAGTGTCCTATCTTTTTCACTCTATCTTCAAAATCATGTAGAAAATATAAGGGATTCCCATATACTTAACCCCCTTCCCCTCTCCCACTCTTTCCTGTTAATGACATTTTACATGTTTATGGTACATTTGTTACAATTGATGTACAAATATTGAAACATTTCTAACAATGGTCAGTGGTTTACATTATGGCTTACATTTTGCACCGTACAGTTTTATAGCTTTTGACAAAATTTAAAATGACCTGTATCTGTCAGTTCATTATAGCATTGAAGTATGGGTAATTTTACCTATGTCTTTGAAAATTCATATGTTCCCAGATGGAAAATATTTTGTAGTAACCATTTAGACTATTCTAAAATAACCCAATTGTCTAATATAAAATAATACTTCTTGTTTTAGTTAGCTGGCTGCTAAACAAATACCATACAATGGGTTCGCTTAACAAGAAAATTTATTGACTCATGGTTTTGAGGCTAGGAGAAGTCCAAAATCAAAGCTTTAGCAAGGCAATGCTTTGTTCCTAAAGCCTGTGGCATTCTGTGCCTGCATGCTAGGGAGCCTTGATCCGTGGCTTTTTTGTCACATGGTAACACACATAGCACCCTCTCATGGCTTCTCTCTCCTTCTGACTTTCACATTTCCTAAAAAGACTCCAATAATCTGGATTAAAGGTCAACCTGATTTAGTTGGGGTATACCTTAACTGAAGTAACTCACCAAAAGTTACTCTTTATAATGGGTTCATACCCATAGGAATGGATTAAAATTAAGACCATGTTTTCCTGGGGTACGTAATTCCTAGCCACCACAATTGTAATGAAGAATCAGAGGATGTGAACTTCTTTTAGAGATTTACATTTATATTTCCCAAAAGACTGAATTTATTAAACTTCACATTTCTTTTTTCTTGAGATAATTGTTTTCCTGCACCAGTTTGTTTCTAATTAGTGTAAAACAACACAGAAAAATAGACACTGCTTTGGAAACAGTTTTTATTAAAAGCAAAGATAAACAAAAGCATTTTATAATACACAGAATTCTTGCTGCTATGGAAAAGTCCTATTTTATAAGAAGAGTTTTATCTTCTATTGGCAATCAGGAATATTCGAGCTCATTAGAAAATTTTGTAACAGAAGGAAAATACCAGAAAAGTATGATACTTCCAGTTTATATTTTTTGAACCTTCAGTTTTGAAAGTAATAATTCTAAGTCTAGAAAATATAATTAGTCAACTGTAGACTTGCTATAGATAAATTTTAAGAGGACTCTAAGGAAATCAAACCATGTTTAAAAATAAGACATGAAGGGAGAACTGCTATCCTGAAATAACCACTTAGACAAGAGTCAAGATCTACTCTGGCAATATATGGCCACTCTGGCTATTTAAATTTAACTTATCTAAAATTGAATTAAAAATTCAGTTCCTTGGTCTCACCTATAAGAACAATAGTCCCACATGTGGCCAGGAGCTATCATATTGGATGCCATCAAAAAAATTATTTTGGACAGCTCAACTCCACTCCCAAGCTAGAAATGTACCTGTATAAGTTGGTGGGGGTGTGTGTGTGGGGGTGGGAAATGACCTTCTGAACTATAAATGAAGTTGTTGCTTATATTAGTTTCCTATTGCTGCTATAACAAATCACCATAAGCTTAGTGGCTTAAAACAACACAAATGTGTTATCTTATAGTTCTGGAAGTCAGAAGTCCAAAATGAGTCTTGCTGGCTGTGATGGTCAATTTCACATCCTAGCTTGACTAGGTCATGGTACCCAGTTGTTTGGTCAAGCAAGCACTGGCCTGATTGTTACTGTGAAGGTATTTTGGAGATGATTTGCATCTAAATGAGTTGATTGCATCCACAGTTGATTGCATCTACAAACACCAAAGGAGCGTGCCCTCAGCAAGTTGGGGAGTCTCTTTATCCAATCAGTTGTAGTGCTTAAAAGCTATAACTGAGGATTTCAGAATTCAGAAAGAATTTCTGCCACTACTTCAGTCAGTTGGCTTCCCATGGGGATTCAGCATCACTTTTATTGGAGTTTCCAAATTGCCGTCAGCCCTAAAGAATTTGGATTTACCAGCCTTGACAGTTGCATGAGCCAGTTCCTTCAGTTAATCTCTTAATATATATCCTGTCAGTTCTCTTTCTCTTGAGAAGTCTGACTAATACACTGGACTAAAATGAAGTTTTCCAGGGCTGCATTCCTTTCTGGATAGGCTAAGGGAGAATCTGTTTTCTTGTCCCAGCTTCTAGAGATTGCACACATTCCTTGGCTCATGGTCCACTTCCATCTTTAAAGCCAACAATGGCTAATTGAGTCTTTCTCTCATGGAATCACCCTGATTGTTTTTTCTGCTTCCCTATATCACATTTCAGCACCATTTTGATTACATTGGACCCACATGGGTAATCCAGGTTGAACTCTCTTTCTAAAGTCAGTTGATAGCATCCTTAATTCCATCTGTAACCTTAATTCCCCCTTACTGTAAACCATAACATATTCACCAGTTCTGGGGATTAGGAACTTGGACGTCTTTGGAGGCCATTATTCTACCCACCACACAGTTTGAGTTTCCGAGTTCTTGTTCTTATTCTTACAAATAAAAACTAAAATGCAGTTTTCAGAAATGACTCATGGGCTGATAATGGCTCCCAAAGATATGTGTACATCCTAATCCCTGGAATCTATGAATGTTATTTGAAAAAAGCAGATTTAAGTTAAAGGGTTTTTAGATGAGATTCCTTGATTATCTAGGTGGGCCCTAAATGCCTTCACAATATTCTTTATAAAAGAAAGGCAGAGTGAGATTACACACAAAGTAGAGGAGGCAGCCATGAGACCATCGAAGCAGAAATTAGTGTGATATTGTCACAAGTCAAGGAATGCTGGCAGCTACCTGAAGCAGGAAGAGACAAGGAACAGATTTTCCCCTCGTGCCTTCTGAGGGAGTGTGACGCTCCTGACACCTTGATTTCAATTCAGTGAAACTGATTTCAGACTTCTGGTGTCCAGAACTGTGAGAGAAAATTTCTGTTGTTTTGAGGTAGTTTGTTACAGCAGCCTCAGGAAACAAATGCAGGTACTATTTTTTCTTTTTTGTTTTTCATCCAAATCTACAACTGATAAAGGGAATTTTCCATATGGGTGGGAGATAAGGTTAAAGCCATTGTCCACTATTCTATCCTCAGTTAGAATTGTACATTATAATCATCTGAAAATGTGAAAAAAAAAATCAGGAGAATATGAAAAAGTTTTTAAGATGGTTTTGTCTAGAAGATGGAATGGGTGCACAAAATGCTTAATCTAAGTCAAGTGGGGAGACGAACAGTTTACCCATCAATTCCTTATGAATTTGGACAGTAATATTTAGAGGTATGACCATGGTTTCATGTTTACTAATTAATCTTTTTCTGGAACTCTTAAACACAATCCAAGTCCCAGCATTACAGGATCAGTCAGAGAGAGAAAAAAATATTAGAAGCAGGACAGCAGTTTATGTGACTTCCTTTGTCATCCCTGTTCCCTATCTTTCTCACAATGTCTCAGCAATTCACTCATTGATAACCTCTCTTTACTTCCATATCTGTTAATTTATAACACAGGTTCATTCAATGGCAGAAAATATCCCTTCAGTAATTACCACTCCTCAAATTACTAAGAAGTTTTTCCAATTGTTCATTCCCAGTTTTTATCATTCCACCACATTGTTTATAGTGAAAAAAAAAAGTAGAATGACAAGGCCATTGTATTTAATGCTTCTTAGCCCATTGTGCTATTGCACTGCAATAAAATATGTTTCTTATTCAAATGGTACATAAGTAAGGAATGGAAATTGAGATATTTTCTGCTGTGGGTTTCTAACAGTGTTTAAATTTATTTCAATTACTGTGTATGTAAGTACATATCCAGAATGAGTATCTGTTCTAGTTAAGATTCTTTATTACTTAAAGCTGTGTGTAGTGGGGCAATTTAATCCACTGCCAACTATGGGCAAGCATTGATACTCTCATATTCTCAGTAAGTATCCCATGGCTGCTTTTACTCTCTTATCCTGTGGGAACTAAAAGAACAATTGTTAGCCCCATTTTAGGCTTTTGAGAGAGATAGTAAGATATGCCATTTTCCTGCCCATTGTTGTATTGCTCCTTTTCCTCCTTAGCTGCTCTTTTCATGTATCCCTGAGGCCACTTCCAAACAGCAAATGTGGCTAGCCAGTTGTTTCCCTGCCTTTTCTAAATTTAGAGTGAGTTGTGTTTTTTTTGATGGACATTGGTATATTCCACTGTAAATTCCTCCCTCCAATTCCGTAATGTTTTTTATAACAATTTAGATACATATATAACATATATATAAACTATATATAACATTCTAATGTTATAAATATTTCATTTAATATAACACTAAAATGAAAATATTATATTCCAGAAGTTGGGACTTCTGGCCTTTACAACAGCAAACCAATAAGTTCTTGTTGTTTTAACCAACCCATGTGTGGTTTTTGTCATAGCAGCTCTGGCAAACTACTGTGATTCCTCTCACTTTATTCTTCTTTTTCAAGATTGTTTTAGCTGTTCTATAAAATGTGTCTTTCAATATAGGAGGGATTACTTGGTAGGTTAGGGATTACATTGAGCCAATTTGAGAGGAACTGAAATCTCTACTATGATGTGTGTTCCAATCCGTGAACATAGTATGTCTCTTCATTTATTTAAGTCTTCTTTTTTATGTTTTTCGTTCACGTTGTGTAATATTTGGCACATAGCTATTGTACATGTTTTCTTATAGTTCAGATCTAAGTATTTCAGAGTATTTTGGAGTGAATGTAAATGGTATTGTGTTTTAAATTTTGCTTCCATATGTTCATTTTCTGTGTTTAGAAATGTGATTACTTTTTGTTTATGTGTGTTAATTGAACCTTGTGACCATGGTGAACTCATTTATATTAGTTCTAGGAGCAAAGTAGCTTTGTGAATAGTGGTAGTAACATTTCCAGTTGTGGTAAGAGATTTCTTCAGAAAGCAAACAATCCAATGAATACTTTTGCTATGTCTTTGCTTTTTGGAGCTAGTAGTGACAATGACTTGAGTCTGGTTTCCTGTAGCCTGTCTCTAGTCATCCCAATCCAAGTTATGTCTAGAAATTTTACTCTTTGTACTGGTCCTTATATTTTCTTTAGCTTAACCAGCTATCCTATCATGGTCATATTATTAATAAGCATTTGAAATTTATATTACATTCTTCTTCAGATTTCAACAATATATTATTAATGTAATGAATAACAGTAATTTGGAATCAAATGAAAATTCTAAGTGCCTTATCAACTTGTGGCAATATACAGAAAAATGCAATATCCCTGTGGAAGCAAAATAAATGTATATTGGAGTCCATCCCACATAAATGCAAATTTGATTTAGTGTTTATCTGAAATAGATATGAACAGGAAAGCATTAGCCAAATCAATCATGGAATGCCAGCTTCCCTTTAGATTGTTTCAGTTTAGTAAATAACATTTAAAATGGCTGATGCTATGAGGATGTATTACTTTATTAAGGCTTCTGTAATCTACGCTAAATCTCCAGGATACATTAGCTTTTCTCACAGGTCATACTGAACTACTGAACAAGGAATCTTTTTTACTAATACATACCCTTACATCTATAATATCCTTAATTAAAACTGAAATTTCTTGATGCCCCCAGGTGTCCTATATTTTTTTCATTGAATATTGACTTTTATTATTAGTCACTGTTCATAATTTGTTTCAAACAAAAGACAATGCATACAGCAGAATTCTAATGAATCCCATGTAAAAATTTACATCCATTTTATTCCTTACTCATTTGTAAGACTTACCATTAATTTTTTTACATCTCAAAAATATGTCTGCAATAATTAGAACTTCATTAGCCATCCCACTTGGAAACTGTCTTTTAATATTTTTTTCAGTAAAGAAGATATGATGGAGCTTAATTAAAATGTAACTTATAGCATGATGAGAGAAAAGGGACTTTATGGGAAGACAGTGAGAGTTCACAAAGGAAAGAGTTCAGAGGCTATTTCTCTTGAGGCTCCCAATAGAAAACAAAAACAAACACACAAAATACAATGGCTGGTTCTTTAAAACAGGGAAAATTATTTTAATTAATATTCTGAGTGGGCTTAGATAATTCTAAAAGTTCCCATCTAACATTCCCAAATATAACATGAAGAAGGGCAGATTTACTTGATGTATCTTTTTCCAATGGTTTGAATAAGAAAAGAAGTCAACAGTCAGACATCAAATGATTCCAATAAAATATCTGATAGCCAAACATAACTTTTAGATATAAATTCCTACTCTAAGCCATACTTTTTACCTGAAAGCTTTTTGCACTTGCCTCACCATTTCCTCCTAATTTATTTATATTGCCCTATAACTTTTCATTACCAGGTTTAAGATGACAGTTCATTGAGCACTATTTTCCAGTAATCCCAATAAAATTGCTTTACCACCCCAAGGCCATTTTACCCATACCAATACAAACAGCTTCAGGTTCCTGCTGTAAATTGTGCCAAGAAACTCTGTGCCTCCCATCACTAAGTTGTAATTCTCTTTTATCTAGCATTGTTTTATTGGCACTATCTCTCTAGGGACTGCAGATTCCTCTTTTGTGTAATAATGGATTTTTTTTTCTCACATTTTTCAAGGCTGGAATAAATTGAGTAAATCTGTCATGGTTGTCTTATAATTTGAGGCATTGGTGGGGAATCCTGAATTTCTAATCTCTTAGCTATTCAATCTCTCTCCCCTTTCTTAATCAACATTTTGTTTCAACAATTCTAACAAAGGTACCACAATAATGCAAAGTGTTAATAATAGGGATAACTGCATATCTGAGGAGGACTATATGTGAATTCTGCAATTTCTGCATGAATTTTCTGTAAACCTACAATTTCCCTAATATTTATATTAGAACAAAGAAAACCTAGCCAGCGAGCTTTAGGACCTGAGAAAGTTCCAGGACCTTTTTTAGTAACACTGCTGCTTCATCTCTAGATTATGAATCATCAAACCTATGTGAGGAAACTTGGTTTGGTGACAATCTATGCAAAATTTTCCAGTAGGGTCTTTCATGCTTCACTCTTCACACAGCCAAGCCAGTCTTCATAACTGTTTAAGCCATCAATGTATTTAGGCCTAAACAATGTAAAAAATGATGGCCCAGGTGCTGCCTAGGGAATTTTGAAGTTAAAAAAGCTATTAATCTATTATAGATCACTAGCCCATATAGTCCTTATGATGGGGTAAATCAGTACCAGATTTACAGGTGTCTCCAGAGATTAGCATAGAGCTTCCCTAGTCCAGATACCTCTATCCTACATTCATATTGACCATGTTTTTTGAGCACAATGCAATTGTATTAGAAATCAGTAACAAACATATAATCAACATGGAACTCACAATACAAGATTAAACAGCCTCTGAATTTTAATTTCTATAAACCCATCTGGAGTCTGCTTCAGTTATATGTAATGACTTATGATGCAAGATTAAACAGCCTCGTTTTAATACATTTCTGTAACTCCCCCAAAAAGAAATCAGTAACAAACATATAACCAACACACACACACACATAGGTATAAAGTATTTCTAGATAATCTATGTGCCATAGAAAAAAAATCATATTGTAAATAAGCACACTCAGAATTTTATGATAATACAATTTTGCATATACTTACGTGGATTTTGCCTGATGTGGTACAAGTATAGAACACAATAAAGAGGTCTGTTATCAGCTCATCTATTCAACATTGCTATGCAGGTCCTTCACAAACATAGTAAAAATAAATATATAAGGTATAAGGAATTAGAAGAAAAATTGTCATGATTCCTAGAATATATTATTTACTTAAAAGTCTAGCTAATAATCCATAGACAAACGTATCTAACAGGATACCAACTTTCTCTCTATATTTAATGTGTCATAAGGTTTGCCTACCTTTCACAAAGTACTTTCTTACAATCTATAATTAGCATCTTAAAAGTTTCATATATCCTGCTCATTATTCTTATCTCCTAGTTCAAGATTGAATATTCTCAAATAATAAAAAACAAACACAAATTATATTTATTTAACAAATTCTATCACACTGTATCATTGTTTTTCTCTATCTTATGCTATGTATCTATCAAGGTTGGTTGAAACATGTACATTTATATCATTCTTTAAACAAGTTGCACTATTTGCACTATTGCATCTGGTGATTGTGTCCCTTTTGTTAGCCATTTTACCATCAATGGGCTTTTAAACCCTCCCTTCCTTGTCTATTATAGACATCGGTGCAGTGAATTTCCTTCTACTTCTTTCCTTGTATACACTGATTATTTTATTTTAAAACAATAAACAGAAACAGAAAAATAGGATACTCTCAACAAGAGAAAAACCAAGGGGCGGTCCATGCTTATTCCTTCGGAATATCAATTATACAGTAAACAATTGAGATTTATTTTCAGAGAAATGCTTTGACGTCCAAAAACCATTTATAGTCACTCTGCCATTCATGAGTAAAAAATATGTGAAAAACACAAAATTATTAACATACATTTTTAACTCCCACTATCTAGTACAGAAATCCTTATTGCTATGAATAAGTTTAACTTTTGAATAACTTTATCAGATATTTTCAGTTGTTTACAGATTTGGGTAGGGGGCTGGGAATACTCTGCTTAGGGAGGCTTATGAGCAATACAGGACAGAGGGTATAGTTGGAAATGCACATCCAACAGCATAAAATCACTATACCAGGAAAGTAGGGGAAATGCACCTGTTGTTTTTGGTAATACAAACCACAGAAAGATTGTGAGGTTTTATAACAACAACAACAAAAAAAGAGTATGTGTTAAAAAATGATACAAAACACTGCCATGTATGAAAGAAAAATCTGAATTAACATCCATTTTAACTTTCTTAATAGTATGTACAAACTACATATGGTTATTTTTATGTCTTTATTCTAAAAAAAAATGAAATGGTTTGTGTAGAAGGAAGCAATTTCCTAAAAGTAATTGGTTTCTAAAATAAAAATAGATGCTAGGAACATAAAAAGAAAAATCAAAAGTTTTTTATCTGTTGTGTTGAAACAGGAATCATTAACATTTTTGTATGACTTTCTCCCTTGCTAAAAGCAGCTTTGTATATGCATGTGGGTAAATGTAGCTTCCTCATATACATATATTTGTGAGCACTATTTCCCCTTGTTTTATACAGAATTAACCATGAGTAAGAACAAGAATTTTTGCTTTGAGATAAATTGCAAAGGATTATTCTGCCTAAAGTGGTAAGGAGCACATAAACTGAATCAACCAGTATGAATAATTCATGGAAGAATAGAATCAGGTGTATTAATTTAGGATTTGTCATAGTGGCTCCAGTGATCTTCCTCTCCAATGTCAAATTTGTTCATTTTTCCCAGGAAAGATGATGTAAAAGATCCCAAGTTGAGAAATAAGTCAATTGAGTTAAAAAAATAAAAATAAAAAAAAAAGAGGATTAAACTGTTGATATAGACAAGTGTCTTCAAAACAAAGGTAAGAATGTGTTATAGGAGATTGGGATTTTTGAAAAGAAAAGGCTTTTTTTTTTTTTCTTTGTTTCAGTTTCAAAAGCTTTACTTTGAAAAGTAAAATCTATTATTTCATTTGATTCGATTTACATACAATTTACTCCATAAAAACAAGGTTGAGAGAAAGTTTGGTTTATGATAGGGACTAGCTTTCTTAAAAAGGGATAATCGCCTGATTTTACAGTATTTTGTGGTTGGGAGAGTAGCTTACTGGATTCATCTCTTCATGTGGGTCCCTGAGAAGGAACTGTGCTTCTAGACTCACCAGAAAATTTTAGGAAATTCTGGACTCCCAGAGTAGAGGAATCTGATCCCTGGATTTCAAGGCCTTGGATTTGAGAAATAAAATTATTTTAGGAAAGGTCTGGATTCAATCAAATGCTGGAATCTTAGAGTGATAATTCTCAATGGGGTGCCTAGGTAATTGCCTGTGTCCTCCCAGAATTCCCAACCTATAACATGGTATGGGGAACACAGCCATGTGTCTTTCCTCTCCTGAGTATAGTGAAGAAATGGCTGATAGAGAGCTTGAGGTCCTAAATAGACTTTGGATTTAGTTGAGGGAAAATGCAAATAGTTAGGAATCACTGTGAGCCAGGATTATCTGAGCACAGGCCATCAGATATAAATTCAAATGACCATCAGGGATTGTTCAACTCAGCAAAAGCCTGACTGGACAAATGCTCACACTGAGCAATAAGACTCCTCTTCCCTAATGTCTATGTCTAGCACCTGGGAAGATAGGGATATAAGAAAAGATGGAAAACCTGAATTTCCCTGAGTACTGAAATGATGCTCAAATAAAATAATTATAATGATAAAAACAATACAAGATATAAGTGTACTATTTTAAGGGTAAAATCATGATTCTAATACAGATATTAAATTATCTCTTATCAAAATATTTATTTAAATATTTACTGAGGCAACAAGAAAAATATTGCAACCAATTGAAAGAAGATATAAAAAAAGCAGATAAAGCCATAAACATTTACAAATCAATGCAAAACTGTCTTTTTCCATGGTAGAGGAGTAATGATATAAGTAAATTTTCTCTCCACCACACAATTTATTTGCATGACTATATACAAGAATTACTTGCATTATCAGTTGCCAACACCCTAGACAGTTGTAAAATAGCTCAAAGACAAAGGAACAGAACTCAAAGAAACATTTATCTGTTGATCCCTGCATTAATTGTATAGTAGAAGTTTGGCCTTGGTCAAAGTGAGGTCTGACCTTTGATTCCAGGAGGAAGTCTATGTCATACCTGATAGGAATGTCTCTGCATAAGGTAGGACCAATAACACCTGATACTCTTAGAATTGGGGCTGGGCATTCTAGAAAGACCAAACATGTGATTTAGGGCTGGGAACTTAGGTCATATGCTATCAGTTGACTTGGAAAATGAGTTCAACAATGTGAGTAATCACTCAATCATGCCTATGTAATGAAGACCCAACAAAAACTTGGGACAATGAAGTTTGGGTGAGTGTCCCATGTTGGCTGTACTCTGTGCATGTTATCACACATGGATGTTGAGAAAGTAATGCCTCCTGATTTCATGGGTACAGGATACCAGAATCTCTGATTTTGGAACCCTCCTAGACTTCACTTTATGTGCTTTTTCTCTTGGTTGATTTTGATCTTTATCTTTTTTGTAATAGACCAAAACCCTGAGTAAAAAAGCTATCACTGAGTTCCGTGATTGCTTGTAGTGAATTACCAAAGCTGAGAGTAGTTTGGGCAATCTACCATACTTGGAGTTGGTGTCAAAAGTGATAGAAATAATATGGAGGTCTGTGGGCCCCCTAAAATTGATAGTTGGCACTAAACTTTGCAGCTAGACAATTTTCCTCTACATTATCTCCCCAATTGTGATTTTGATAACCTTAAAGAAAGATTATTATTAATCACAAAATAAGACAAATCTCATAACATTTGGTCTGATTATTTAATGAGTTCAGCAAGAGTTGTTCTTTACCACATAGGCCTTCTTAAGTTTGCTTTCCAAGAACTAGTGCCAGACAATATTGGGCAGTTACAAAATTATCAACATTCTGGAAGTTTTCATAAAGAATTTCAGATTTAACTTTGAAAAACATGTATTATTTCCTATCTCTAAGTTAGCAAAAGAAGCCAAAGAAACTCTCTCCATCAGTTTTCACCTGTACTATCCACAGATTTTTGTCAATTGCAATCTTCTTCAGCCCAAGATTCCTTAAGGTTCCTGTCCTGGGCTGCCAGCAGCTTTCCTTAGTGTTAGATGATTTTTAATATTCATCTTTATTAATTTTATCCTGAAAGTGCACATAAGTTGTTCTGGATCAGAGGCAGACTTCTTATTAGTTACCTTACAATAAATAGGTGCTTTGGCTCCCCTTGACCCAAGCTTTACACCTATGGAGCATGATGAGAACCAATGGAAATTTCCTTACACAAGTGGCCAGTCACAGGAGTAATGACAAATCCAGGGAAAATGAGCATCATTCACGAATATTATATATCAAATTAAACCTTGATTGCATAATTGATTCATCCAGTTATATACAGGTAAAAATATATTTGTATTGAACATTTGCAAATAATTAAATAAAGTAAGGAGATTTAATAAAAGCTTCTGAATTCTGTAAGGGATCAATAAGAATGAGATATTAATTAAAAATGTTTCATTTCAGTTTGCTAAAATGATTTAGTAAAAGTTATAGATAGCTTAACAAGTAAAAGACCTTCTTTATATGTCTAAATAATAGATCAGTAAAACAATATTCCAGACAAATAAAAAACAGTAAAATTTCCTTCATAAATTCATTCAGACCTATGAAATTAATTCTTTACACTGGATCTTGGATTAGCAATCTCATAAAGTCAATTGTATTTGGATTAAAAAGATGTTGTAAAGTCTGACCCAGCCCATTGGTATGGCCTGAAAGTTGTGTAAACAATGCTGGTTCATAAGCCAGTACACAATTATCTATTCTTTGAAGTGTCAATAGTTTAAAATACCTGGAAAAAACTTTTCTCCAAGTTTGAAGACAATACTTTGTTGAAGACACAAACTGGCAGGTAACTTTTACAGCAGCTTCAAGCAAGCATTCAAATAAAAGAAAAACCATATGTAAATGTTAAAAACTTAATAGATGGTGGGGGAGCAGATGTGGCTCAAATGGTTAAGCACCTGCTTTCCACATATGTGGTCCTGGGTTCAGCCCCCGGTACCTGAAAAAAAACAAAACAAAAAACAAAGCAAAGAATCTTAATCGATAGAGACAATGTGTTGCCGATAATTTTTAAATTTGTAAGGCCTAATGAAGTTCATAAGAATAATGCAATGGCTATGAAAATGTTATTTTTCCTTTTTTATTCAAAACACAGAAAATAAATTCTAAAAAAGTAGAGTCAAAATATTTCTAAGGCTAAAAATCAAGTGATTTTTCAAAGAAGGCTGCAGATATTACATCTGATTTATAAAATAAATGGGTGAATATAATTTCATGTAGAAAAAATTGTACTATAGCATATAATAATCTTGAGACATAGTATGAATAATATCCCAACATGTCAAAAAATACCAGTAATATCAAGCAAAAGTATTCAATATGTCTGGAGTAAGACCTAGATATTTTTATAGAACTCCATACAGAAGTCTGATTTGAGTCCTCAGTTGAGAGCCATTGACCTAGAAGCTGCTGGATTCAAATTAAGGAAGTAAAGCTGTGGCCAAATAAACATTTTAAATATAAATGGATTCATAATTGATAAAACTATCCTGTTACTATCAGACAATACTGCCAGGATTCTCATCAATGTAGGAAAACCAGAAAAAAAAAAAACTATTTCATGAAATGCTTTGTCAGTACTTCGCCTGAAGGTGAAACAAATTATGGCAAGTTAAAGTGTTGACAAATCTGCATAAACTTCCCTGAAGCATATAATTTCTGAAATATTTATCACATGCTACCTATAAAATTTAACATGGGTGAGAGTGAGTGTTTTTTCTGATTTGACAACTTTCCTCTTTCCCTTGGAAGTAATATATCAAATACTCTATTTCTGGCACCTCCACTTGCCCTCAAAGCAACTTGGTTCCCAGTGTAAAGGAATAGGGAAATGCATTCTACCTGTTGTAGTAGAAAGTACAAAATCACATGGCAAAGGGTTTGGATTCAGGGGTGTATAAAAAATTGGGGCAAATATTTCAACATACTACAAATTCACTTTGAGAGGAATGTTTTTATCTCATTTGAAAGGAATAATCATAAAACTTTGTATAAATTCCTGCCTAGGATTATATCTACTTGCACCATTAATATAGTTTTATTCAACCCATTGAAGTAAGGGCAAAGTGATTTTCCAGTCAATAATTTAGATTCTATACCTGTTTTATCTCTATTCATATACTGTTAAATAGTTATATTTGAGAAATGATTATATTTGTTCCCTCAAATTATTTACGTATTCTTTAGAGTGAATTGCATTTAATTTTTCACTCAAGTGTGGTGTTAGTTTTACCACTTTTGTCCTCTGGATAACAAAAGTCTTGTAAACCGAGTTTAGGATTCATATCCACTGAATTAAAAGATATTTTTTATAGCAAATATGTACATACGGAGACAGTGCTTAAAGTAGCAAAGTATTGAAACTCATATTAAAAGTGTCTCTTGTAACATTGTTATGACAATTGAGAAAATTATTTGTTAGTGAATTCATCTCATAAGAAACGCAGTCTGATCTGAAATTGCATAAGGGTTCAGTTTTGTATTTTGTACTTTAACCTTTGTAAAAATATAAGGGTCTGAATGTTCTTACATTCAGTACAGCATTTATCAATCCATCATGTTTCATATTACTTTCTTATTTGTTTTTCTGTTTACTCTGCAAGGCTATGAATTTCCAGAGAGGAAGTATATTGCCTTAGTCAATAATTCATTCATTCTGTGGCTTGCCATTGGGGATATCATCATGCATAAAATTGGTTTGTACCTTCAAAGAATTGTAGTGAAACTGACAAACAAAAATCTAATCTAATACAATAGCATAATTTTAAGTTATGGAGAGAGTTCTATGGGTTAATAGAATAGAAGCAACTAAGCTAATATTGGGGTCTTTGTGAAAGTGTGGTAATGTTTGAGTGGTACTTTGGAGGCTGAATAAAATTAAGTTCAGAGAATGAAGAGAAGGGAAAAAATAGTGTATTTAAAATAGAAAAGCATGTACAAGGCATGACAGCATGGAAAACCATGCGTTAATTGTTCAGTTCCTGCAGTATATAATCAGTGCATAAAACAAGGGGGAAGAATGTGACAAAAGGTATCATAAAAGGAAATTACACAGAAAGAATTAACTTCCATGACATACTAAAGATTTTGATATTTATCCTGTTTTCAATAACATAATCAGGGCTGATAAGAGCCTACTTGTTCTTTAGAACTACCCTCTAACAGCAGTGGATAATGGATTATTGTCCAGCAACATGGAAGGAGCTAGTCCAATCCAGAAGCTGTTGGAATCCAGACAAGAACTCCAACAACCAAGGTCGAGGCAGTTGAGATGGACGACAGGGACAAATTCTAATACTATGAATGAAATAATGTGTCAATAAATGAGAACAACAGTATGTTTCCTGATATTGATAAATGAAGGTAATAAATATTTTGTTTTAGTAAGTTTCAAAATATACACTAACACAGAATAGAACATTACACTGCAGAAATGTAAGATAACCAGGATTTACAAACATTGAGCATTTTTCTACTTTCTTTTTTAGTAGCCTTTCCTTGATTATATATGGAAACCAATAATATGCATCAATAAGCTCCAATATAAAAATAATATTTAACATTAGTAGAAATTGAAACTGTGATAAAGAAAAATATTTGAAAAACAATATTTACCATATAATAGACTGAGTTTTTGAAGTATGCAATGAAAATCAATAGAAAGAAATGTATACTTGCACTCTAGTGGACAGAGATGTGACTTCTCTCTATTTGGATTGCAAGGATGCCTCACTGAAGAGGTGCATACTCTACTAGTAGAGTCTAATATTTTATTTAATTTTATCTTAAACAATTGTATAGGAGATACGTTATACACATTTTACATAGAAAACTGGAATCAGAAAAGAATATTTTCGGTTATGTAGTTTAGAAGTGTCAGAGCCAGGGTTCTTACCCAGGTAACCCTGTGTAATTCTAGTAAATTTGCTACTTAGCCTAAAAACAACTTTGTTTCTCATTACATCTTAGACTACAGGACTTCTGGATTTGGATTATTTGTTAAAATAAAATAAACCTCTTTGCATAATTTAATTAAAATGGTTTTGACTTGAAATCTCAGGATGCTCATGTCATTCTAAACCCTGAATGCTGTGTTGACTAATTGTTAGGTCTTAAAATACCACATTTAATTATAAACTTATTTACTCAAGTTTAAGCTAGACTTCCTTTTAATGACAGTTGGTCATATATTCTCAACTGATTGGCTTACCCTCAAACACTAAAGAAAATTGTTAGTAGGAAATGCAGAGGCATTAGTATTAGTGGAGGAAGATGTTGAGAAGAATTTAGTATTTTATCTCTTAAAGTCTATTAACAATTCTAACGATTTTCAATTATAAGACTAAATTTCCCAGCTCCCAAAAGTAAAACTAACATTTAATTAGCCAGATGACTTTTTTTGGTAGCAGCATCTTCAGGTCCAGGATCCTGCAAAGATGGTCTGAGTAGATAGAAAATTTTCTTCTTAGATTACTGATTATTGCATAATATTTTCCCAACCAATTACAATTTTAATGTATTTAATTTTAATTTATCCACAAAAATGCTTCTCTACTTTAAATTATTACTACATAATTAAAATTTAATCAAAATGAAACCAATGTACTTTGAAATCAGAATCATTTCTTTATATTTATTTTCATACAATTGTCCTGATGCTTTTCTTTGCACATTAATAATAGGAAATTAGGTATAATTTACTGAGCTAAGTAGGTATTTTTCTCTAAGTGGAAGGGAGTTTTACCCTAACTTGTGCAAGAATGGCCAAGAATGCAAGAATGAATTGGGTTTTGTTGATAATAGATGGGTTGCAGGTTGAAGTGTATTGAATGCAACTTACAATGCTTAAAAAAATCTTTATTCTTTTATTCTTTAAAAAACATAAAAATAGATAAATATTTTCTTTATCTTCTTATATACAGGGAAACATGTCCTAAGCATAAATAAAGGAATCTCCTGATTAATGCCTAAAATGAGAAGAACTTTTCGACTATGGTACCATCTTGATAGTACCTACTATCTCTCTTCTCATGCTTCCTTCTCATCTCCATGTTATGCCTGCTGCCTTTAATTCAATATCTTGCCTGAATATATTACCTGAATATTTATAGTACCAGAAATTCTTTTTTTAACATTCCTACCCTTTACCAGAGGTAATTTTTAATAAACCAATTTTCACTTACTGGGCTTGCTTTTTCCAATTTCCTTTTTTGGAACTTGTGGCTTTACAGAAAAATCGTGCATAAAATATAGGATTCACATATACCACCCCACCACCAACACCTTGCATTGCTGTGAAACATTTGTTACAATTGATAATAGCACATTTTTATAATTGTACTTTAATTAAAATTAACTTAAGGTTCACTGTTCGTATAGTGTAGTTCTATGGATTTTTTTAAAATTCTCCTGTTACCATATATACAATCTAACATTTCCCCCCTTTAATCATATTCAGATATATATTTTGATGCTGTTAATTGCATTCACAATGTTGTGCTACCATTACCACCACCCATTACCATTTGTATATCATCAAAAAATGAGACAAATATATAAAATGACCTAAATACTATGTCTGATAGTATATATTCTCCTACTGAAATGTACACTCTCAATTTCAAGTGTCAAAATCCTGGCATCTTTCACAGCAAGCCTTAAACGGCACTTCCTTCATCAATCCTTTTTTTGCTTCTGTCTAACTTGACATGAACATTTTCTCCTTTGAATAAACACACATCTTTGTTTCTCGCTTCCATATCTCAGTTATTATATATTACCATGCTTTATAGAACATTTATAAATAATTAGAGTATATACTTTTTGAGGCCAGAGGTCATATTTTATACTTGCTTGCTTCACTTGCAATGTCTTAGCATAGCATTTTACTAATAGGTTCTAAATAAATGTTTAATCAAATAAAATTAGAAAAAGTTAATTATTTTTCCATTAAAATGAATTTTAAATTCACAGAGGCTTCTAAGCTCATGAATTGTGGATTTGGTCACAATACAATTTTCCATAAATAAATTATTCCTTATTTAATTCTGCTTCAAAAATTCACAAGTTACAAAAAACCTAAGGATATTTAGGTGGATGTTATTATTTGAAAATATCAAGTTGTAAAATCATTCTGGAAATCATGTTTTTCCTGACGATGAATTAAAACAATATTTTCTCTTCTCTACTTCAAAACAATTTCATTTGAAGAACTTACAGACATGTCCAAATAGATATAATCTAGAGCTTTTTAACCAATATCTTAAATTCTTCTCAATAGTACTACGGATTTCTCTCAATCTACTTTCTTGGCTAACTGTAGTCTTTCAACCATCTTGAAGATTCATGATATTGGTTCCAAATTTTATTACATTGCCAATTCACTTATCATTACATTTACTCTGCAAAGTAAAAAAAATAATAATAATAAGATTTCTGTGTCCTCTGTTCTTAGGAGAACTGATTAGTATGTTAAAAAAAAAAAAAAAGTACTCTTTTTAACCTCTTTTGTCCATGCTGTATGGCTGATGGCAGGGAACATTGTGAAAAATTTCATTATCAAAACAAATTTAGATGTGTGCATTTATCAAAATTCCAATCTTTGTATTGCCCAGATTTTAATGCCAGAACTACAATCTTGATGCAATGAGAAGTACATTTTAACTTGTAGTCCCTTTAAAGCCAAGACATCCAGGAGAACAGAAAAAAATTCATCATTTTATTGCTTTATATGAAGTCTGCCAATCATTCAAATCATATAATATAAATACTTTGTATATTTTCAATTCTTTTAAATTTATGGAGACTTGTTTCTTTGTGTGATAAATACATCCATTTATTTATCCATTTATAATTGATACTATAAAACATAGGCACAACTTTCAAGTACAATGTAACTTCATGCAGAAACCAGAATCACACACTTCTCTTATTATACCTGATAAGGAAAGGACAGCATTGGTATTATTGGACCAAACACTACTGTAAAGAAATGTGTCATTAGAGGGACCAACTCAGACGATCAGGAATTGTTCCACTGACCAAACTCCGATTGAGCCAGAACCTAGGAGGTAACAGGTATCTACACTGGCAAAGGGATATTATATATCACAAGAACCAGTGGGCTTATTTAAGTCCTAGTAAAACCAGCTCAGTGAACTACATTAAAAAAAATTTTAATGTAGTTTTTATTTTTAAAGAAGCTTTAAATTACATAAATGTTACATCAAAAATATAGAGGATCCCCATATATCCCATCCCATCCCCCTTCCCCACTTTCCCCCATTAACAACATCTTTCATTAGTGTGAAATTTATGGAGACTTGTTTAATACTTACCAGATGGTCTAGCTGGAGAATGTTCCTTATGCACTTGACAGGAAAGTGCATTCTTTTGTTGGGTGTTCTATAGATGTCTTTTAGGTCTAGTTGGTTTATAATGATGTTCAGATCTTTTTTTCTCTATTGATCTTCTGTCTAGTTGTCCATTCCATTAGTGAAAGTAGTTTTTGAAGTACCAAACTATTATTTTGAATTGTATATTTCACTTTTCAATTCTATTAGTATTTGTTTCATGTATTTTGGAGCTCTGATACTAGGTGCAAACAAGTTTATAATTATTATGTCATCATGATGTATTGAAACATTTATATAATAAAATATACTTCTTTGAATATAGTAATGATTTTTATTTTAAAGTCTGTTTTGTCTGATACCGATATAGCTATTCCTATTCTTTTTGGTATATCTTTTTCCATCCTTTTACTTTCAATCTATTTATGTATTTGACTCAATTGTGTTACTTGTAGGTAGTCAGTTGTTGAAATGATTTTTTAAAATTCTTCCTGCCATTAGACTAGAAATGTTAATCCAATTATGCACATTATTACTGATAATTTATGATTTACTTTTGCCATTTTTGATAGTTTTCTATGTCTTATTTCTTTTTTGTTCTTTCCTGTTCTCTATTGCTGTATTTTTGTGTTGAATAGATATTTTCTAGGGTACCATTTTAATTTTCTGGTTGACTTTAAATATATATATATATGCTATGTGTTTTCCATGGGGATTATAATGGCAAATTCACTTAAAACAATGTAGTTTAAATTAATACCAGTTTATACCAGTAATATATGGGGGAGCAGATGTGGCTCAAATGGTTGGGCGTCCGTCTCCTATATGGCGAGACCTCGGTTCGATCCCCAGGACCTCCCGGTAAAAAATTTAAGAAAAATATAGAAGGCACGTAGGCTGCCAGACCCCACATGTGGGCATGTCAGGCTCTGCCGAGCCACGCAGTAAGATGATGATGTAACAGGAAAGTGACACAAGGGAGAGAGAAGACGAGATGCGCTGAAAAACCAGGAACTAAGGTGACGCAGGTGGCAGAATGCCTCTCTCCAACATCAGAGGTTCCCAGGATTGAATCCCGGTGAAGACAGGAAGAGAAGGATGAGAGGAGAGGGCAGGAAACAAACACAGAGAATTGCCCAGTGAATGGACACAAAAACAGCAACAATGGGGGGGAGGGGTTAAAAATGGATAAAAGTAAATAAATAAATGAATCTTTAAAAATAATAATATATGAAAGCTTTGCTCTAAAATAGCTCCATTACCTTCCCCCTACTTTATGCTATTATTTTCATTCATATTGCATTGTTATGCATTACAAGGACTTAATGTAATTTTATAATTATTGATGTATGCTGTTGACTTTTACATCAAGTATAAGAAAAGTGTTACAAGCAAATTATACTTATACTGTCTTTTATATTTACTTATGTAATTACTTTACTAGTGGTCTTTCTTTATTCATGTGGATTTGAGTTACTCTGTATGATTTTTTCTATTTCAGCCTAAAGGACTTCCTCTAGCATTTTTTTGTAAGGCAGGCCTTCTAGTGACAAATTCTTTCAGTTTTTGTTTATTTGGGAATCTCTTACTTTCTTCTTTATTTTTCAAGTATACTTTTGCTGGAGGTAGAATTCTTGATTGACATTTTTTTTTCAGCACTTTAAACATATTGTCCCTTCATGGATTCTGATGAGAAGTCAGCTTTTAAACTAATTGAGGATCTTTTAAGTGATAATTGCTCTTTTCTTTTTACTTTCAAGATAGTCTTTTTGTCTTTGGCTTTTGACAGTTTGGCTATGATGTGTCTTAAGTGTGGATCTATCTGAGATCATTTTGGATTTTTCTGAGCTATTTGGATTTGTAAATTAATGTCTTTCATCAAACTTGGGAAGTTTTCAGATCTTATTTCTTCAAGTTTTTTTAATAATCCCATTCTCTCTCCTCTCCTTCTACACACTCATTATTCATAAATTGGTACACTTGATGGGGTTTGGCAGGTCTCTGAGAGTGTTAATTTCTCTTCATTCTTTTATTTCTCTTCCTCAGATTGGGTAATCTTCCATTTCAATGATTATTTATTTGGCTAACTCGAGTCTGTCATTGAGCCTCTAGTGAATTTTTCATTTCAGTTATTGTACTTTTGAACTTCTGAATTTTTTTTTTTTTTTTTTAATTTCTATCCCTTGATTGATATTCTCTTTTGGGTGAAACTTCATTCCCATTCTTTCTTTTGGTTCTTTAGACATGATTTTCTTTAGTTCTTGAACATATATAATAAATGATTAAAAGTCTTTGTCTAGTAATTCCAAAATCTGTTCTTCCTCAGGGACAATTTCTATTGACTTCTTTTTTTCCACTCAGTGGGGGCTACACATTCCTACTTCTCTGCACGTTGTCGTAGTTTGCTAAGACTGATGTAACAAGTACCACAGACAAGTAGACCTACAAAGCAGGAATTTATTGTCTCACAGTTTTGAAGGCTAGAAGTCCAAAATCAAGGTGTTAGTGGGGCTGAGCTTTCTCTGAAGTCTATAGCACTCCATTTGTGGCTTGCAGGAAATCCATAACTCAATTTCTACCTCCATTACATTGCCATCTGTCTCCATATGTCTCCTAAACATGTACAAATTTCCTCTTCTTATAAGAACTCCATGCATATTGGATTGAGTTCTATTCTGATTCAATTTGACCTCATCTTCACTAATAGCATCTTTAAAGATCCTGTTTCCAAATAGGTTCACACACACAGGACTAGGGCTTAGGATTTGCACTTGTCTTTGTGGGCAACATGAATCAATCCATAACACATGTTTTATAGTTTCTGGTTGAATAAAGGACATTTAAAATAATGTAATGTGGCAATTCTTTATATCAGAACCCCCTCCTATCCAAGGTTTGCTGTTGCAGCTGTTTTTGTTGTTGTTGTTGCTATTTTTGCTGCTGTTTTACTTTGCTTATTCAGTAACTTTCCTGAAGTAATTATATAAAAGCTACGTTTCATGCTATGTCTAGCCACTGCAAGCTTTGTTCACTTAGCTTGGTGGTCACCTAATAGTGGACAGATATTCCCTTGAATGCTTTGAATAGTCTTCCACCCTTGATCAAAAGGATTTGTACATGCACTGGGGCTTTTAATGCTTCAGCTATTTTCAACTGTGCCTTAGACTATCTTCCTACTTAAAGGACCTCCAGGTTTGAGATTAATGACTTCTCAGTTACTTCCTGCATATATGCACAGCTCTTCACATGTGTTACCAGGACTATGTGGGAGCTTTTCAAAAACCCTTATAGGCACTTTATTCCCCAGATTTTCCTTTTTGGGATTTTTGGCCAACTTCTTGCTTTACCAACTAATATTGTTGCTTCAGGTAGATGCAATATTAATGAATTTTCACTGAATAGTTTTGATATTCAGTGGGGGAGGGAGATTTACCCATAGAGTGAGTAATATACCATGCAGAACTGTGTGGGAGAGAGTGTGGTCTACAATGTGAGCTATTTGAAGTCAAATAATGAAAAGTCCTGTGAATGGGGCTTTGTCAGAGAGCTGTCAGGCAGGTCAAATAGTGACCATACTTTATGTATGGTGCTTTCTGACTCTAAACCTGGTCTTCCCTCACAAGAAGACTCCTTTTTTTCACAGTTACCATGGTTGTGAGTCTGCTGCTTTTCAAGTCCTCTGCTGGTGGGGAGAAGGTCATACGAATAGGATAAATTAAGATAACACATACTTGCTGTTCTAATAAAAATTCAGTTTTTTCTGTGAATAAATGCTCCTCAGATTGTTGTAAGCCTTTGTTTAATATTTAGAATTCTGAAAATGCTGATTTTGCTTCCATTGCTTTCATGGAGGAGCAGAATTTCAGAGTTCCCTACTCTGTCATTTTGTAAGCCCTTACATGTGAATTTCTAATGATATATTTTACAGGATTTTTATAAACCATAAAGAATACATAAATTTAATAAATGTTCCATGCTTTAGATCCCTTTGTAGATATTCATTTACTGTTATTAAAAAAACTCTTATAAAAAGACAGATGATGAGAATTATTCTTCAGAACATGCAACAATTTCTAATTCAATCATAAATATGCCTTGGCTTGGGGTGAAGATACAGCCCCTGTTCTCTCCAGGACATTCTTTTCCCCTTCACAACAAAGTGGAGAACTGTGCTCCTTGAATGTGAAAACAGCAGTACATACCCCTTGCCTTAATCACACTTGTGTCCAATCAATTAGGAGTGGCCTGCTATAATATAAGTTAAGAGGTGTCAATTAGTCCTTTATTTAAATAATATTTGTTAATTAAATGAGATATATTTTGACAATTCTCCTGGTCTATATGTCTCTCCTTCTGCCAGTACCATGCTGTTTTGATTGCTGTGGACTTGGAATAAATTTTGAGATTGGGAAGTGTGAGGCCTCCAATTTTATTCTTCCTTTTCAAGATGGCTTTAGTTATTCAGGGCCTCATATCCTTCCATATAAATTTGATGATTGGCCTTTTCATTTCTGCAAAAAGGTTGTTGGAATTTTAATTGTGATTGAATTCAATCTATATATGGATTAGGATAGCATTGATGTTTCATATTTAGTCTTCCAATCCATGAACACAGAATGTCCTCTAGAGGGATCTTACTGGTATTCACTATAGACTTATTGTGATTCTAGCAATGGAAGAAATTATATCATTGCTGTGGGGACAGTGGCCACTGGAGGTGCTGAAGTCAGAGAGAGGGAAAAAGAGGTGTAATATTAGGGCACTTTCAGGTTTTGGAATTATCTTGAATGGCATTGCAATGACAAGTATAAGCCATTACATATCCTGTCATAACCTACAGAATTGAGTGGGAGATAGATTAAACTACAATGTAAACTATAATCCATCATTAGTGGCAATGTTTCTAAATGTGTTCATCAATTGCAATGTATGTACCACACAAATGAAAGAAGTTGTAAACGTGGGGAAACATGGGAAGTATGGTGATTCGGGCATATGGGAATCCCTTACATTATTTTATGACATGTTATGTAATCTAAGTAATTTAAAAAAAAATAAAAAATATATTTAAAAAAATAAAAATAAAAAAATAAATATTGTAAGGACTCATGAATATTTATTTTTCACTTTGTGTTATAGTCCAATAATACTTTATAATTTTACTGCTCAAACTGATCCTGCTTTACTATTCATTTTTTCTATATTAATTTAGTGAGAGAATGTTCTATTTTATGGCTCTCAATTTTTTAAAAATCAGAGATTTTCATTTTTTTTCCTGATTTTATTTTAATAATGTCTGTTTTCATTTCAACTTAATACCTTCATTGGCTTTACTTAGATTATTTTGTTGTATTTTTTTTGTAGCATTTTCAATGAAATGTTTAGTTTATTTTCACTCATTTTTTCATAAATCCTGATGTATATTGTTTTATTGTATGCATAATTTACCAAATATTCTCCATCTTTGCTTTTTATATTCTTTTTGAACAAATTAAAAAAATTTTTTTTCAGATGTATATGTATTTTTTGAGAGTGAGTAGGAGATATTTGATTTTATGTTTAATTTCTACTTTTCTTATGTTGTATAGAAATGTGGCTTATGCTTTTACTACATTTTGAAATTTATCAATATTTTTTAAAGCTAAAACTGACATATTTTTATAAATATTACAGTGATAGTTAAAAGGAACATTTATTTTTAGGCAAAAAAATACACAGCTGTTCTGGAACTAGAATTCATTATTTATTATCAAATTTGTTGGTTTGATCCTCTGCATGCTTACTTATGTTTATTTGTAACAGGCAATGAATATGCATTAAAGAGAAAGATATATTGTTTGATTAAAAAAAAATTACATGTATCTATTACATTTAATTGAGAAATGTATATATTTATTCATCTGTGTTTACGTTTTAGTTTTTAATTGTTTATATTTTCAATTATTAAATGTACAAAATAAAGTTAAAAAAAAAAAGAGAGAAAGATATATGAAAAGCAGCATCTAGAGTCTTCCTCCCCTATTACTGCCTAAATACACCATGACTGGTAGCTACATTAAAGTGTCTTTTCAGTCACTCAACTAGGTAGGGATTAGGAGCTGCTGGTAGAATGGAGACTAGAAAGATTAAACAGAGCTGCCTTGCCTGATTTTCTTAGTAAGATGGCAGGCTTGACACATCACCCAGAATTGTGTTTAATGGGGAAAATCTAGAACCAACAGGCATTGCCCATGTGTGATCAAAACCCATTGAAGAGGCTAGGACTCTGTTAATCAGGTTTTAACAAAGATACTGTAAAATATAACAAATATCATATTTACCAAAAGCAAATTCTTACAGTCCCAGTTAAGCTTCTTCTCTTCTGCTGTAAAGAGAGGAAACCAAATCTAATAGAAATCATGAAAAACAATGTCTAAATTGAAGCTCTGATATGAGGACAAACATTGATTGTAAATGAGGTGGGAGGTGAATGAAAATGAATCAGCTTATATTGGACAGATAGGGCTTGCCACATTTCATATGATAAAGAAAAGGGAAGAGTACAGCAACAGTGAACTTTACATGAAAAGGACAGATGAAGAAAATACTGTAAAAACGATAGTACAGTACTGCAGGCTTCTTTCTTCATATGATTCTGGCAGATTCTCCCTCTGCCCCAATTTTAACTTAAACAAACTTAAAATGTGTTACTATGTCTTGAGGGGAATGATTTTGAAATTCTGTTCCATATCTGCATTTCTCCAGCTACACCACCTCTAAGTTTTTGCTTTATATGTTTAAATTTTATATGGTTTAGTGCTTAAAGTTTCATGCCTCACAATCTTAATGGATTGAACTTTGTTTTCAATTTCTCTGGGCTTTCTTTTGTCAACCTCTTCCTTCCAGATTCTTCTCACATTGCAGAGAAGTCAGGAACTATAGTTCCTAGAACCCCTTTCCTTATATGATTCCTGGGGAGAGTTTTCAATAAAGTGCTCTCAAGCAAAATTTCAAAGGCCAAATAGAAGGAGGGGTCATCTTCGTCCTAAAGCAGGCAAAGTGTGGGCAGCTGGCCAAAGTGAGGTTTGAAGCTTTATGTTTTTATAATGAACATTATTTTTTTCTTGTTCTTTCACTACTCTGGGGGAATTGTTCAAGATTCTTTTTTTTTTTTTTTTTCTGTAGTCATTTAGAATTTTATATTCTCTATATTTCTAGCGGTTATACTAACATTTTTGGCAAAATTATGTATAATTATATATTCTCTCAGCTTCAGTAAAATCTAATAGCCCTTCCTGCAAGGCAAGAACTCTGATATGAATTTATTTCCTTTCCCTTCCTTTATTTAATGAAGAAATCAAAGTTATTTTACCATATTCCACTACCAGTTTAAAAAACTATTTCTTAACATCTTAATTATATTAAACCTCAGTGGTTCATAATCAATAATTTTTAGAAAAATAAGCATTTCATTGACTTGGCTTTTTCACCACTTTTTTGCATTTCATGCCATTTTTTTCTGAGGTTTTTTAATTTTTAATTTTATTTTTTTGCTTTTGTGGAGTATTTCTGGAAATAATATTTTATTTTTTATTCTTTCTTCTCCCCTCCCCTTTATTTTCCTCAAGCAATACACAGGTTGCATCCTTTCTGAGTCTTTGTATTTTTCCTTTATTTTGCTCTTTCACTTCCATGATATTTGTGCTCATTATAAGTTTAAAACAATAGAAGTTATGCCCATATCTCCTAGCACTTATTAAAATGAAAAGAATTGGGAAGAAGCAATGTGGCAGCAGAGGAGGTAGCTCTAAAAATTAGCTTGTTCTTCAGGACAGTTAGTAATCAGACAGAATCTATCTAAATCACCTGTTTGGGCAACTCCAGATACCAGAAGAACACTGTACATCATCCAGGGAAGAATAGAGGGAAAAGACTGGCTACTTGTGGTGAAGATTCCTGAGTAGATCACTCCATGTTGTGGAGGCTGGTGCCCACTCCACTCCCTGGCTGGAACTAGAAGATCCACTTCCCCAAAACAGGGGAGGAAGAGATGGCCAGGCACCAAGTATGGCTATTGATTAGCAAATCAGGCTAGATTCTAATTCTAAGTACAGTGAAAGTTTGAATCCATCCAAGTTAGAAAGAAACTGCCAGGGTCCATTTTAACTCTGCCCCTATCAGGAGTGGAAGCCGGGCTGATTGAAAAGCACAGTGACTTCCTGGATGGTAAGGATCAATTTATTTCTGTCCCAGTCAAATTGCAGCCACAACATGGGCTCCATCTCTGGCCCTGGCAAGGGAGGAAGATGGGCAGAGCTTCATCAGTCTCTCCAGACTATCTACAGGCAGTTTGGCTCTTCATGACTTAGTTTACTGCAGGCACCCTCAACTACATCCCTGCCTCCTACAGGAGAGGAAGGTGAGTGGAGCTTCATCAGTCTTTCTGGGTAGCTGCCGACAGTTTCAGCCTACAAGGCTTAGATTATTGTCCCAGTCTGGGCTCCATCTCTACCCCCAGCAGCGGAAGAAGGTTGGCAAAACTTCATCAGTCTCTAAGCAACCACAGACATTTCAGCATACACAGCTTAAGTTACTGCCCACACTTTGACTCCATCCTCTCCCCTGGTGGGAGAAAAAGGTGGATGGAGCTTCATCAGTTTCTTGGGACAATGTGAGCAGTTTCAGCCCAATCACCCCAGAAAGCAATTGATGGTCTTTGTCTCAACCACTCTTCAAGTGGCAGAGAACAGCTTGTTAAAGAGCAATTCTTCCCCAACAAAAAGAGGGGCAAAGTGCAGCACAGGATACATTTATTGATTAGAGATCTCAGATCACAGGGTCTAGGATCTGTGCAACAGTTTCATCCTGGTGTGGCTGACAACCTCAGTCTCAAACATGCTTCCAGCAGGGGCTAAGCCTGCTGATTATTAAGGGAACAGCACTACTTTAGGGCTGAGGAGAAGTTAGCTGAAGAGCGCCACCTGCTGGGGTAAGAATCAGATGAATAAGAGCTGAAAAAATCTGATTTGTTAACCATGAACTATTACAAAGTTTCAAAATAAGTTGAACCAAATCTCAAAGAGGAGCATTAATACAAAGCCAACCAAAAAGAAAGCCCTAAGCTAAAGAGAAAAAACTGAGCCCAGAATAAAGACATCAAGAATTTCAGATGCCAAGACACCAGCAAAAAGTTACAAACCATACTAAGAAACAGGAAGCTATGGCACAGTCAATGTAACAAATTAAATCTCCAGATGACATACAGGATTTGAGACAACTAATCACAGATATTCAAACAAATCTCCTTAATAAATTCAATGAGATAGTTAAAGAGATTAAGATATTAAGAAGACACCAGGTGAGCACAAAGAAGAATTTGAAAGTATGCAAAGAAAAATAACAGATCATATGGGAATGAAAGGCACAATAAATGAAATTAAAAATCCACTGGAGGCATACAACAGCATATTTGAAGAGAGAGAAGAAGGGAATGGTGAGCGTTAAGACAGTGCATCCAAAATAAAACACAGAAAAACAGATGGAGAAAAGACAGGAAAAAATTGAGCAAGATCTCACCGAAATGATTGACAGGATAAGGGTGCACAAATATACATATCATGGGTGTCCAAGAAGGAGAGGAGAAGGGAAAAGGTGCAGAAGGAATATTTGAGGAAATAATGTAGAAAATTTCCCAAGTCTTTTGAAGGACATATATATCCATGTCCAAGAAGCACAGTGTACTCGAATCTGAATAAATCTGAATAGATCTACTTTGAGACACATACTAATCAAAATGTCAGATGCTAGAGATAAAGAGAGAATTCTGAAAGCAGCAATAGAAAAGTGATTCATCACATACAAGGGATGCCCAATAAGCTTAAGTGCTGACATCTCATCAGAAACCATGGAGGCAAGAAGGCAGTGGTATGATATATTTACAATACAAAAAGAGGAACACTGCCAGCAAAGAATTGCATATATGACAAAATTGTCTTTAAAAAATGAGGGTGAGTTTAGAATATTCACAGATAAAAAGAAACAGAGAGCTCATCACCGAGAGACTAGCCTTACAACAAATATAAGAGAGTGCTGCAGCCTGACAAGAAAACAGAGGAGAGAGAGGCTTGGAAGAGAGTATGGATATGAAGATTATCAGTAAAAGTAACTAAAAGTGTAAAAAGAGAGGTGAAAATAAGATATGAAAGATAAAACCCAAAGAGCAAAATGGGTGAAGTCAGTACTGCCTTTACAGTAATAATATTGAATGTTAATGGATTAAACTCCCCATTCAAAAGACATGGACCTGCAGAATGGATAAAAATATGAACCATCAACATGTGGTCTACAAAAGAGTCACCTTAGACCCGAGGATACAAATAGGTTGAAAATGAAAAGCTGGAAAAAAGATATTTCACACATACAGTAACAACAACAACAAAAAGCTGGGGGTAGCTTTACTAATATTGGACAAAATAGGCTTCAAAAGCAAAGCTGTTGTAAGAAACAAAGAAAGACATTATATAATATTAAAAGGAGCAATCCACCAAGAAGAATAACAATCATAAATATCTATGCCTTTAGCCAGGGTGCCCCCAAAAAACTGAAGCAAATGCTGCCAAAACTGAAGGGAGAAATAGCCATCACTACAGTAATAGGTGGAGACTTCAATACGTTACTCACATCAATAGACAGAATATCTAGACATAAGAACAATAAGGAAATGAAGAACTTGAACAACTTGAAAAATGAACTAGACCTAACGGACATATACAGAACAATGTACCTCAAAAGGACAAGATATTCCTTCTTCTCATGCTCATGGATCATTATCTAGGATAGACCACATGTTAGGTCACAAAACTAGTCTCAATAATTTTAAAAAGATTGAAATTATGCAGAGTACATCCTCTGATAATAAAGGAATGAAGCTAGAAATCAATCAATGAAGCTGGAAAATGCACAAAGGTATGGAGGTTAAACAGCACCATACCTTAAACATCCGGTGGGTCAAAGAAGAAATTGCAAGAGAAATCAGTAAGTTTATAAAGATGAATGAAAGTAAGAACACAATATTCCTAAATAAAAGTGAAACCTCTGAAATTAATACAATCTAATATGCCCAGACGAACAAACCAGTTTACTAACACAATCCAAAATCTATTTTTGGAATTCATAAACTATACCAAACTGCCACAAAAAGTATTCCAAATTGGAAAAGAAGAAGTAAAATATTCACTATTTGCAGATTTTATGATACTATACCCAGAAAGTCCAGAAAAAAACTACAAGAAAGCTACTAGAGCTAATAAATGAGTTCAGAAAAGTGATGGGATAGAATATTAATAAGCAAAAATCAGTAGTGTTTCTATACATTAGTAATGAACAATCTGAGTAGGAAGTCAGGAAAAATATTCCATTTAAAATAGTGACTGAAAGAATCAAATATTTAGGGAAAAACTTAACCATGGACGTACAGGAGGTCTATTCAGAAAACTACGAAACACTGCTAATAGAAATCAAAGATGACCTAAGTAAATGGAAGGACATTTCATGTTCCTGGATTGGAAGGCTAAATATCATTAAGACGTCAATTCTATCCAAATTGATTTACAGATTCATTGCAATCCCAATAAAATTTCCAACAGCCTTTTTACAGAAATATAAAAGCCAATTATCAAATTTATTTGGAAGGGTAAGGGGCCCTGAATAGCCAGAAATATCTTTTAAAAGAACGAAATTGGAGGACTCTCACTTCCTGACTTTAAATCATATTACTTAGCTATAGTGGTAAAAAAAACAGTATGGTACTGGCATAAAGATAGACTTAAAGACCAATGGAACCAAATTGAGAGTTCAGAAATTGACCCTCACATCTATGGTCATATAATTTTTGGCAAAGCTGTCAAGTCTACCCAGTGGATCAGGATAGTCTGTTCAATAAATGGTGCTGGGAGAATATCCATATCCAAAAGCAAGAATCAGGACTGCTATCTCATACTTGATACACATACTAACTCAAAATGGATTGAAGACCTAAATATAAAACCTAGATCTATAAAAATCCTAAAAAAAAATATAGAGAAACATCTTCAAGATCTTGTGGTAGGTGGTGGTTTCTTAAACCTTACATCCAAAACACAAACAATGAAAAAAATGAAGGATAAATGGGATTGCCTCAAAATTAAACACTTTTGAGCTTTAAATGACTTTGTAAAGATGGTGAAAAGGCAGCCTCCTCAATGGAAGAAAATATTTGCAAACTGTATATCAGATAAGGGTTTGATTTCCATGTTATTCAAAGAGATCATACAACTCAATTACAAAAAGACAAGCAACCAATTTAAAAAATGGGCCAAAGACTTAAACAAACATTTTTTCAAAGAGGAAAGGCCCAAAATGCACATGAAAAGATGTGCAACATCACTAGCTATTAGGGAAATGAATATCAAAACTAAAATGAGATATCATTTCACACCCTATAGAATGGCCATTATTAAAAACAAAAACAGAAAACAAGTGCTGGAGAGGATGTGGAGAAATAGGAGCATTCCTTCCCTATTTGTAGAAATTTAGTATGGTGCAGCCTCTGTGGAAGACAGTTTTGCAGGTCCTCAGGAAGCTAAATATAGAATCATCTTATGATCTAGCAATTCTACTACTAGGAATATATTCAGAAAAACTGAAAGAAAGGACATTTTCACACCGATGTTCATGGTGGCATTATTCACAATTGCCAAAAGATGGAAACAACCCAAGTGTTTTTCAACTGAAGAGTGGATAAGCAAACTGTGGTATATACATATGATGGAATCCTGTTCAGCTATAAGAAGAAATGGAATCGGTATACGTATGACAACACGGATGAACCTTGAGGACATTATGTTGAGTGAAATAAGCCAGACACAGAAGGACTAATATTGTATGGTATCACTCATATGAACTAAATACAATGAGTAACTCATGGAGTTAAAATCTAGAGCATAGGTCACTAGAGAATAGAATGATGGTTGAGAAGGGGGATTTGATGCTTAAAGTATGTAGAATTTTTAATAAGGTTTATTGTAAATGTTGGAAATGGATGGAATTGATGGTAAGACATTATACTGAGTATAACTAACACCACAGATTTATAAACGTGAATGTGACTGAAAGGCGTAGTCTAGGGATGTAAATGTCAATGGAAAGAAAGCTAGAGGATAATTCTGGGATTGTGTAACATAGTGAGCTTGATGGTGAATGAGGTTTGTGGATAATAGTACAAATAAAAGAATGTTTTTCTGTGACCTAGAATAAATGTAAGTCACTATTACAAGGTGTTAAGAATATGGTGATAAATGGGGAAAATGTAAATAATGTAGCCTATTGACTATAGTTAACAGTAATATTGTAATATTCTTTCATCATTGGCAACAAAGGTACTATATCAATGCTAAGGGTTAAAAATAGGGAGTATAATGGAGTAATGGGTTTTTCTTTCTGGAGTAATGAAAATGTTCTAAAATTGACTGAGATAATGACAACACAACTCTGATGAAACTGTAAGCCATTGAGTGTACACTTTGGATGGATTGTACAAGGCATTGGACTGTAAAACATAGTGAATACTGTGGTGAATGATGGATTGTGGTAAACAGTACAAATATGAGAACATTCTTATATGAATTATAGCAAATGTACAATACTAATACATGGTGTTAATAATAATAGGGTGGTTTATGAGGAAAATACATCTAACATAAGATATAGACCATAGTTAATAGTAATATTTGAATGTTCTTTTATTAGTTATAACAAATGTTCCACACCAATGCAAGGTGTGGGTTTGGGGGTGATATATGGGAATCCTATATGTTACGCATGATTGTTTTGTAAATGCACACCTTCTTTAATTTAAAAGAATGTATATTCAAGTAAAGTCATATGTAGACCTTTGTTTTCTGAGACTGCTAAATTTCAACTTTCTGCAATTTTGTAATAACTTCCAGAAAAACCGTATCTTATTATGAACCCCATTATGTTAAAATTAACACAAATTTAGAAGCTTAATGGGTGGATTTTTTAAAAATGCTAATTAGCCTTACTAACACAATAGTTAATTATCTGTGTTTTCATGCAGAAGAAATAAGAAATTGCTGAAGATTTTGTATATCAAATTGAAGTCTATTATAACAGTAGGAGGGAAATAATGAACTAATTCATTCGTTGATATTTTCAGATGAAAATTCTTAAAATATCATGGTATAAAAGATATCAGAACTTTGAAAGTGAGATTGATTCTTTTGTTAAGATAATAAAATTGACCTGGTTACATTAAATATACCATGACCATCTACAAGTTGGAAATGATGATTCAGTAGAAAACTTCCAATTTAATGTGGCCGTTAATGTACCTGAAACATGTATCTGTGTATGTGTGTGTGCATTTGTAGGTTTCCTTTCACACCTTGACTTTTATTAATATCTTTTTTTTTTTTTTTACACTATTCACTACTTGTTTCCCTTAGTTCTCTCTGTTTTTTCTCACCATCTCCCCTCTCCCCTCTTCCCTCCCTCTGGAGTCTCAAGGATGTTTGGGTCCTTGAGGGAAACCCTTCTGTGAAACTTGATAAAAGGGACCTTGTTGGTCCATGAATAATTACAAGCCAAAGAGATTATTAGCAGTTATTGGCAGTTGAGATTGCAAGGCAGCCATATATTGTGGAGGGAGGAAGTTTCCAGGAGCAGATCCACATGGTATTCTTGGGCTGACTGCCTGCAATCATTGGCCCTCAACTTTTATGTCACATGACAATGTTCATGGCAGCCTATCCTGGTTTCTCAGTTCCACTGACTTCTACCTTTTGACTTTCTCTCCCTCTGTGTCCTTCCCTATAAGGCCTTCAGTTATAGGATTAAGACCCATGTTGATTCACTTGGGCCACACCTTAACTAAAGTAATTTCATCAAAAGGTCCTATTTAGAATAGGTTCATACCCACAGGAATGGATTAAGTTTAAGAACATGTTTTTTTCTGGGGTACATAGCTCCAGGCCTGGGGTACACAGGCCTGCAAGACAGAATCATAAAAGTTTACTGTAAAGTATAAAATAAAAAGAATAGGAAATGGCATAAAGATGTTTCATGCATATAAGAAGAATTGTAAGATATTCCCTTTTAAACTTATCTTATGTGAGAAGGACAAGAGGGGAGAAAAAAAGGTGATAAACCTACCCATGCCTTACTTTAGGCCCCTAATGGGTAGAAACTGCTAGATTGCTCAGAAGAAACATGAGGAAACCAGAACTGGTAACCTGTTTCCCTAGAAATAACCACAATCATGATGAGGAAGGTGGACCAGAAGCAGCAGAGCAGCACTGTTGATTCAGGAGGCATCTAAGCCTGACGTCTAGAAGTTCCCACCAGGTACCATTGTGAAGGAAACTACAGATGCAGAAACACTGAAGGGAAGAGACCTGTTCACTGCCAACAGTGGCAGGTTGGGCAGTTAGCTACACCCCTAAAAGAGCAAAGACAGCCACTGACTCTCAGCAGTCACCAGGGCAAGGACTAGACTTAACCACTCAAAATTAAAGCCATAAATATCAGCCCATGAGGCCCCATTATTATTATTTTTTTGCAGAAATGTTATTGTTTAAGTCACTCTACCCATTCCCTAATACATCAAATAACCTTTTGGAGAGGAAATGGTAACGTGTCAGACATATTACAGAAGGAGCATTTATCAGAAAGCATCCAAGTCATAAAAAAGGAGATGATTTGAATCCAAAGAAACTAAGAATCATTATATAGTAGTAATCATGAAAAATATTAAATAAGCTATAGCAAAACAACAATTATATTTTGAAACACCTTAATTAATTTAAAAAATGATGCTGGAATTTCAACTCTGTAAAGCTTGTTTAATTTGTGAATGGATACACAAGTGCATAAATACACATATATGTAGATATTTATTAATGACATGATGTATAAAAAGAAAATGATCATAAACTGCCTAAACACTCATCTATTGAAATTTGTTTAAATAAATTATTCTGCATTCATATATTTTTGCAATTTTTATATGCAGTCAATGAAATGAAATAATGGACGTTGACAGCATGCATTGAAATGGAGATGCATCACTGACTCTCCATATCTAAAAGAGATTGACAAAAATGGATTCCTATTTTTCTCTATATATATGTTAATTTATAACAGCAAATAAATTACAAAATCTGGAATTATATACAACAGCCTTAACAAAGGGTTTTGGTTGTCATCTGTGGGGACAATATAACAAAAGACCTAGCTATTAAGAAAAGTAGCACAGTGTCATGGTAAGGCATAAAGACATAGGAATTAAATAGACCCAACTCAGCATTCACTAGCTGAGGGGTCTTTGGTAGATTATTTAAACTTCGGTTTTATAAGACTCAAATTTCTCATCTGCAAAAGTATAATTTATTTACCTCGGAAAATTGTTGGTAGAATTAAATATTAATGCATGTAAAATACTTAGCATTGTGTAGGATACTGTGTGTACTTCATTAATGGTATAGATTGTGAAAAAATGAAAAGAATTCTAATTACAGTGTGATTCTTATTCTTTGAAGATAATGTATTTCTTTCTCTCTCATAGCATTTAAAAATACTTTCCCTATTCTTAGTATTCATAAAATTGACTAGGAGTATCTTGATTTTATTCATTGCCCCTGTTTTTGAGTCACAGTACTGTGATCTGAAGAGCAAAATGTTTCTTAATTTATAGGAATCTCATTTATTTCCTTTCATTCTTTTCATTTTCAGTAACTGAAATTTCTGTTAAATGTATATTGGTTCTCCTGGACCTAGCCTTTATGTCTCTTATTGCTTGTATTCTATATGGATTCCATCTCTATTGCCTCAATATTCTGTTAATTTCAGCGGTTTCTTCTTCCAAATTACTAATCCTATATTTGGTTTGTTCCACTATGCAGGTCCCTTATTAATCCTCTGCAGTGATATTTAGTTTCCAAGATTTCTTTATTTATTGATTTATTTTCAATGCAACCTTGATTTTTGAAGATGCAAATTATATTTTTTACAAGCATCTCTCTCTTTCGTAAATCTCTATATCACCTCTACTGCTTATTCTTCTTGTTGATTTTTCTCAATAGTCTGATGATTCTTAGTTGTGCAAACATAATTAAAATTTGTAGCTGACATGGAAGCGCTCATAAAGTTTAGACTCTTCCCATAAATGGCATGCTACTGGAATGCTCTGCAGGTAATTGCACAGGAATGTTCAGACAGGCAGACTTCTCTTCTGATGAGCAGACAGGCAAGTTGAAGACTTCCTTGATAATTGAAGTAAGAATATTTCCTGATATAAAATATATATGCCTACTCTTGTACACAACAAAATTTCAACCATTAATTTGATTCTCCATAGATACTTTCTGACCCTAAAGTCATCATTAAGCATCTTCATCTTCCAGCATGGTGGTCCTGAAACTAGACTGCACATTAAAATCACCATGGGAACTTTAAAAATACTGCTGCCTGGGTCCTATCCCCAGAGATTATGATTCAATTGTAGCTATGGCTGAGAACCAGTGTTCTGGGAAGATTGCTTAGTGTTTTCCCATTCCATTCTGCTTGCTTTATTTCAAATAAACAATAATAGAGATTAATAGAGATTAGGGAGCAGCCCAGCTGGTCCAAAATTCTTTTTATCCTATGGCTCATCCCTCATTCCCAACCATTACAGACAGAGACTGGAGCAATATTTCTCAACTCTGGACATACATAAAATGACCTGAGGAAATTTTAAAGCATACCTACATTAGACCAATTACCATATTTTTGGGTGTAAGGAAAAGTGATGGGTTTTTAAAAGTCCTTCAAGTGAGTCTAATGTGAAGCTAAGGATAAGAGACATTGTATTATAGAGTACTCTAGAATAGTGCCTTTCATATTGAGCCTAAGAATCACCTGGGGTCTCAGAACAACAATCATTCTGATTACGTCTATAATGGGCCCTAAGATTTTCCATTCTTTTGTGATGGGGCCTGAGATTTTACATTTCTAACAAAGACTGTAGTCATGCCAATGCTACTGCTTTATTTACCATATGAGACTTTGGGAGGGAGAAAAACATTAATGTCAGTAGTTTTGAATAGCAAGGCCTTTTTTGGTTGTTGTTTTCTTGTTTATTTTTTGACTCTGGTTTTGTCATTAATCTGGAGCCCAACTGCTATATATTCCTCAAACTTTGTGGTTCACTGACAGAACATGTTTTAATTTGCTAAAGGCTGCCCAAGGCAATATACCAGAAATTAGCTTTTATAATGGGTATTTATTAACATATAATCTTACAGTTCCAAGGATGAGAAAAATGTCCAAATCAAGGCATCAGGAAAGCTCTCTCTCTGAAGACACAGCTCCTGGAGCTCCTGGACTCATGCAACATGGCAGGGCACAATGGCAGTGTCTGCTATCTCTCCCTTGTACTCCAGGTCACATTGTTTTCGGCTTCTGGCTAAACCCCAGCTTTCTTTCTGCCCCTGTGGCTTTCTCTTTGCTCCTGTGGCTTTCTCCCTTCCAGGTTCCATTGATTTCAGCCTCTGGTTTCTGGGAACTTATCTCTCAGCTTCTGGGAGTTTCTTTCTTTCTCTGTGGCTCTCTCTTTCCATATTCATCCTGTTTATAAATGAGTCCAGTAAGATGATCAAGACCCACCCTGGGTCATGCCTTACTGAAGTAATCTAATCAAATGTTCTTTACTGAGGTGATCTAATCAAAGGTCCTGCCTACAAAAGGTCACAACCACAAGAATGAACTAATTTAAGAACATAATTTTCTGGGTTCCACAAAAGTCTCAAACTAACCCAGAACAATTCCCTGTTTTTCAGATCTGATTTGGATTTGTTATTTATTTTTCCATTAAAAAATAAAACACTCTTCTGTCCTCCTAATGGCATTTAGGAGAGAGAGAAGGCAAAATGTCTCTTCTTGGTTTGCCAGTCATCTTGAAATAGAAAACAGTTTTGTGTAAAGTAAATATCCAAATGATCTCTTAAAATATAGGTGCACTTCTTTATGGAATTTTAAAAGCTATCTTAAAGCTTTTTTTCAAGCAAAAACTAGTGTAAAGGTGAGAGACTTAGAGAGTCGAAAAGGTAAAGTACCTATAAGAAAAATTAGAGGAAAAAAAGAGAAAGGTTTATGGGTATTGTTTTGCATACTAAATACTTAATTAGATTCTAAAGTATCTGCAAATTGTGTTGACAGTTTAATAAAGTAGTTTATATATATATATATACACTACTCTGAAGAGCTGATTTGTTAAAGAAATTGAGCTATTATTTCTATCTCCTAAGGATGTTTTATTTGCAAATTAGATTTAGAAAGTTAAAAATAAAGTAAAATACTCTAATTGATGCAATATTATATGTGAGTATAAAATAAATGCATGGGGAAATACCTAAGTCTTTTGAGGTAAAGACCATGTACAAGCATTATTTTTTAATCTTAAGTTAACAAGTTATAAAATATAATCACCTTTCAAAATATTTTCCTTTGTTTAGCCAGGCATAATTTTCTCATAGTTTAGCTGACACACCATCAACTGCCATCATGGTAAAACCATTGTGCTTCTCCATTGCAAATCCCAAGACATGACAGATACAATAGCATACATTATTGGGACATTTGCCATGAGAACTTGAACTTCTTGACTCATAGACCAAAAGTTGGAATCCCTAACAAATGCATTTCTGTTATATGAACCTAGAAGAGGGATGTGATGCTTCACTCTCAATCAGCTCTTCTGACCTTCAGCAGCCTTTCTGGCCAACTGCACACTTCAAGTCAGAGTTCTAATTCAGGTAATTAGTCTTTCTGACTGACTCTCTTGGTTTCTCCCAATCACATTCTTTTGACTGATTTTAATAAGTAATATGGGAGAAACTGTCTTTACTGATTTTATAAACTCAAACATGGAAGGGATCTTAGAATACATTAGACTGTCATTTACAACCAGGAATCCAAGGACTCTAGGAGGTCCTCTCAGAGGATAGCGATAGGCAGGGAGAATGGCCAAGAGACTGTGCTCTGGATCTCATCACTGCTTCAACCTGATTGCTTGGTTTTGATATGATATATATTTTAGGCTTCTATGCACCATTCTGTTTGTGCAAGGAAGTCCATGCCTCATTCTTTCATGTCCCTCATTTTACATTGAGGCCTAGAAAGTTTAAATGATATGCTCCATCCAATTTTGTTACTAAGTGACAGAAGAAGAATCCATATTTTAAAAGTCTAAGAATAGTTCTCTTTCCACTAAAGAAGTTATTCCTATACCTGGTTGATTATCTAACTGTGGTGGTTTGGAATGGTATGTACCCCAGGAAATTATGTTCTTAAAGATCATCCATTCCTGTGGATGTATACCTATTGTAAGTAGGATCTTTTGGTGAGGTTACTTCAGTTAAGGTATGGCCCAATGTGGGTCTTAATCCTCTTACTGGAGTCCTTTATAAACAGGATGAAGAGAGAGACAGAGAGAGAGAGAGAGAAAGAGAGTGAGAGCCATGGAGCAAGAAGCTAAAAGTAACAAAACTTGCAAGAGAAGGAAGAGACCAGCAGGCACCGCCATGTGCCTTGCTATTTGGTAGAAGAGTCAAGCTCCAGCAGCCAGTCTTCAGGAAAAAAGCACCGCCTTGATGATTTGAACATTTTTCTCAACCTCAAAACTGTAAGCTAATAAATTCCCATTAAGCCAACCCATTTCTTGGTATCTGCTTTCAGCAGCGTAGGAAACTAAAACAGTGACTCACTCGGAGAATTTATTGAAACTCAGACTCATGGCTCTCACCTCAAACCTACTGGGTCAGTATTCCTGAGTATGAGCCCCAAGAATATGCACTCAAAACTGTCTTTCTAGAAAATTCTTATTGTAGTTTTGGAACTACGTTTTTCTCTCACCTTACCGTCATGATCTTTCCCTATTGTCAACATTGTTAAGTTTGTATCATCAAACAAGCTTTCAGTCTTCTTCATAATTTTACTACTCTAAGTTGATTTTTTACAGTGTCTTATGATGCCTGAAACATTACGTATCCTTGGGTAGATCTATTCCTTGTTTGACCTAAAGCTTATACTCACTTTCAGGGGTTCTTTAAATAAATGAATATTAGTGTTTTGGGTCCATATGAAATGTATTATTTCCATCCAGGCTGCAACACCTTGAATATGTTTACTTCCAAAAGGTCTTTGTAGCTCATATCTCAGACATCCTTAAAAAATGACTGTCCATAACCCCAATATCATATGTCTTATTGGTTTCTTTGTTTCCAGGTGGAATTTTCTCAGGAAATATATTTTGAAATTTCACTTTTATTTTTATGTATCACTGTAAAATGTGCCATAGGAGAAACAAAGTTCAAATGCCTGTAATGTGACAATGAGATGGACAAACTTTCCAGGAAGAGGGACTGAGAGTGAAGGCTTTGGAGTCAAGAGACTTGGATGCAAAATACTAGCTGGGTGTAATGAGCCTGAGTTTCCTCATAATATGAGCCATAATATGAGCCTGAGTTTCCTGATAATATGAGCCTACATTCTGTCTCCTTAGTTGTTAGTTGTGTTGAAACAACTGGCACTCGGTAACTGTTACTAATTTAACCTACTTTCATAAAAGCACACAGTGCTAAAATCAATCCTATCTCTATGCATGTCTGTTTTTACTTTATATTTTTGTCAAAAAGAAGACAATTTTGACCAAGTCCAATTCTACACCTTTTGTACTCTAGCATTTCACATGTGTCAGATGCTCAAATATTCTCTGAAGTGTTTATAAGGAATCACTAAAGAACAACTGGCAGTGATATAAAGGTGACCTGAGTCATTATTATCAAGGAATTATTTATAAGGTATATACAAAGGCACCTTAAAAATATTTAACACAATGACTTTCTTTTTGCTATACTTTTCTCTTCCTCTTCATATATATATACTTTAAACAGATTTTAATAAGTGTTTCTCAAACCTGGCTAATCATTTGGATCTCTGGGGTACTTTTAAATACATAATTGTTTGGATCCTTTATCAAACAGATCCTGATTTAGTAGAATGGGCTTGGTCCTAGCAATTTCAGTGTTTTTAAACTCCTCATGTAATTCTGAAGATTAGTCATGTTTGGGAATGAATGACATTGTGACATTGATAACATGCAGGATATGAAAAACTGAATTCTAAAACTTGTAATTCTGAAGACATGGTTTTTGTTTTGGGAGGTTTATTGGAGAAAATTGTTGTTGTTGTTATTATTAATACCATTATTGTATTTTCTTTTATTACAGCAATCATATTTGAAAACAAAATTCAAGATAACTTGAGTAAAAAATACAAAATCATTGACACTTAGGGACTTATGTTGGTATCTATCACCCTCAGTGTATTGTTTATAAAGTTTTTATTCATTTCCAATAGAACTATAAATTGAAAAGTAAAACTTAGTTTGCTTTCACTATAGATCTATGACAATTGGATCTGTGAAAGCAAGACTAAATGCACATGAAATAAAAATTTAAATACATTAAATAGCTCATCAAAACTCAAGTTATTATTGTTTTTTAGGTTTTGAGTTTGTAAGATGAATAGCAACATTTAAATTATAGGAATTTCTGAGAGAAAAATATATTATTATGAAATAAGACAAAACTTACACTGTTTTTGAAAGCATGACTGACAGAAAAATACAGGGACTGAAAATTGATTTAATAAAAGCTTTGTGAATAAAACTACATTTGAGACTTCTCTTTCTAACATAATCTAACATTTAAATATGTCTGTGCTTATGTTCAGATAATTCTCATTTTAGCATCAATCCTTCATCAAATCTGTTTTCTTTATCCATTGTGAAGAAGAAATGTAAGGCTCCCGTGCATTCAGTACAACCCTTGATATAAGTGAAGCTGTTTCTCAACTCCCTCCTATGTTAAGGAGTCAAGTATTGGGCATAATCCTTTATAATGGATCATACTGATTTTGAGCATATTGTAGCATTGCTAGGTAAACATCTAAATCAGGAATAATTTCTCCCTCTCTTCATTTGCCCATGGTTGGCATGGCTAAAAGAGCATGAAACTTCCTGCTGAGTCTGAACTTGACATTAAAATCCTTCTGGAGGCAGAACTCAAGCCATTGCTAACCAATCAGTTGATTTGTGAAAAGAAACTTGTCATTCATGCTGTTCCAACACCTTTTTGTGACTTAAATATCAGGGTTAATATCCACAGCTTTTAAAACACATCACATATTTTGCAATGTGCAATATGAAGCTCATATTTTCCAATATCTACAAATTAATGTTTTTGCCATTAGTGAAATCAGCATACACAAACAGTAGTTCAGAAGTGAAAAATCCTTGTCCATTGCTTTGATACATGGAACAGTAATGCTGTTTAAGATCTTAATGCATTTTACATTATTCTTTGCTGTACTGTGTCTGTTATCATGGGATTCATCTTTAGTGTCTTAGGCACAGATAACCACAATGGGATTAGTTGATACCCTCTATGGCGTTCTTTCCACAGTAATTTTGAAGGCTTTTTTTTTTGCCACCTTTGCAGGCTTTCACCAGACTCCCATTAGTTCTTCCCTTAATTTTTCTGCAGTTTGCTCATTCTTCAGATACTTTATTTTTGTAGAAATTTGTTCTCAACTCATTCTTGGTTTACTATAATTTTATCTCATCTTTTCTTCTCATATATTTCAAATAGCATTTCTGTTTCAGTAAGCTGGATATCCTTAACAAGCTTGCTCTTCCCACATCAGCTAGATAGCAGACACCCAGCTCAGAAAACATACCCAGACTCTGCACCTTACTTCCTGTTCTGATGCCTCAGTGTCCTCTCATATCAGTGTCCTTGTCTTATATTAGAACTCTGCCTCTCTGCTCTGCCCCTTCAAGACCAAAGTGTTGGTTATAATTTGTGCTTGACTATTTGCCTCTGAGTCTCCTTTAGTATACCTGGTACACCCTGGTATTACTTCAATTCCATCCAAGTAGCCAATACAAATCCTCAGGAATTCAATCTAACTTTAGTATCTGAGGTTCCTATTCGTCCAGAAATGGAAGAAAGAATGTGGATATCCTGATCATTCTAATTTCAGCCAAATAATAAACTGATTCCCGACTTTATGTCATATTCTTTCCTTTGGTATCTGACTTTCTACTTTTCCATTATCATTATCCAAATCTGTTTAAGAGAAAACTGTGCATTAAAGTAAATTTTACAATATTTCAAGTTCATTACCAGTCTAATTTCCCTTGATGTAACCACAAATAGGCTGCAATATTGTTTTCAAAGTTTTGAAAACCCACTGAGGTCACATCATCCCAGTGACCCTCGAAGGACTAAAACAACCGAGTGATAGATGTCCTTAGGCTCAAGAAAATAAACCCAACTGCTACTCATGATACTAGGTAGTTAAGGTGGTTCTATTTTTTAAATAAAGCATATCACTTTATCTTATGTTTCTATCACTGAAAATGAGCCTGTAGGTAGCATTTACATTTAGTTCTTTTGAACAATTCTGAAAGATGGAATAATAGATTCAAAATCATTTTTAAAATACATTAGCATCTTTAATTAGGCTTGTTTAAAATTGAAGGCTCAACATGTGAACCAAACTGGACACAGTAAGCTTTTATTAGTGTTTTCAGTTTGACCTTTGATATTAATTGAAGTAGAAATTCTGAGAACCACGAGACACATGATTTGGGTGAGCTTGGGTTTCCAGAGAAATTATGACCACCTTAATGTAGAGGGAGATACATAAATGACATAAAGAAATTTCTTCCTGGAGAAAATTTTAAGAGCTTTATTGAATGTATTGTTTGTTTGTTTGTTGTTGCATAAGAGATTACCACAAATTTAGGGGCTTAAAACAACCCATCTCACAGTTTCTATGGGCCAGAAGTCTGGTCATGTCTAGTTGGGTCCTCTGTTTAGGGCCTCATAAGGCTTCAATCAGAGTGTCAGCCAGGATTAATTTTTCTTTAGATGCTTAACTGAGATAGGATCCGTTTTTCTGCCCTCATCCTTGTCAGCAGCACCCTGTTCCTTATAGCGGTAGGATTTATGGAAGCTTGCTTCTTTCACTTGACGTAATGTTCTGAGGTTCTACTATGTTGTAGTGGGTATCAGTACTCTATTTATTTGCATTGCAAAATGGTATTCCATTGTATGGATATACTTCATCTTGTTTATCCATTCATCAGTTGATGGGTATTTGTGTTGTTTCCATTTTTTGGCTTTTATGAATAATGCTACGAATATTCACATACAAGTATTTTGGGGGAGATATTTTCATTTCTCTTCACATATTTCCTGGAAAAAATTAATATAGATTCGTTGAGGTTTTTCTTTTTCTTTTTTTTTTTTTTTTTTGTGCATAATCGTCAATTCTAGTATCCTATGCTAGATATCTTTGCAATCAAAAGTTAAGCCTTCATTAGAGGAAACATTCACCATGAGGCTATATTGCTTTGCATTTGCTTCCTATGCTTAATTTTCTGTGATTAAAAGTGATTCATGTGTTGAACTTGAACGGGAATGGAAACCTGTAGTGAAGGCATAACATTCAGACAAATGTAAAATTTTATCTTCCTTGGAAGTTTACTGCTGCTTACCAGCATCAGAAACATGCTGATTTATGGCTACTTCCACAAAGATATGAGAAAATTTTAAGACATGTAAACTTAATCGTGTGTCTGTGCCTCTGTGCTTACAAAAGTACTGGAAAATCATAAAAAGAAGGAATATTAAGGCACATTTCATATTCCCCTCTAGTTGGAATTATATTTTAAAAGACTGAGCAGTGCATTGCTGATGAGGAAATTTTCTATCCTTGTGAATTAGGAAGTACAGATTAGAGTAAAATTTCATTAAGTCAGACTTCAGTGTTTCAGAATTTGTAATAATCTAGACAAGACAGAATGAGGTTTAAACCCATAGTACTTATAAAGAAAGTTTTGCAATATAACAATGTTTTAATAAGGATTTAATAATGATCACTTTAGGGGAAAATGTTCTTAATCACCCACAAGTTCTTCAGAAATTTAAGATTTAGTTAAAGGTAATTGCTATGTTAATTACAGATTATTCTTATAAATTAGAATAGATTCCTTAAGTACATATAATTTTCGCTACCATTGGTAATTTAGTTTGATCAAGCTGCATTTATTTGTGTCATATTCTATAATTCTAACATCCCATAATGCAGACTTGTCTTTCTCAAATGTGGTCTGAATTACTTAGGCTTTATCATAGTCAATTACATACTTTAAATAAAAATGCTTTATAGAAAAGCACTTTTTCCTCCTAATAGTATGAGCCCAGCAACTCTGGATCAGATGTAATTTTTAGAATCTCTTAGAATACTTTCTCATATATTTTCTTTCCACATTGTTTTTGCAGTCATTTTATAAATATTTCAATGAATTTGATTCTATATCTAACAACTACATATGAACAACATGTTTTAAAATAGGATGTTGTACTCTTTTAATAATCCATAAATAACTTACATTTCCACATTGCATTTTATTGATTACAATCAGAAGCTAATTAATGACATAATGCCATGTATTGGCAGACTGTATGGAATTGGTGTCTTCAGTTTATACAAGAGCAAGTAAGAATTGCTTTTCAAGCATTGCTTTATGGTCATTAAAATATTTATTTTATTAATCTGCACCAGAGTTTTTCAACTTTAGCACTACTGACAATGGGACTGGGTCATTGTTTTTTGTGTATGTATGGTGGGGGAGGGCTTTCCTGTGCATTGTAGAATGTTTAACAACATCCCTGGCCTACACCCGTAGAGTAGATGCCCATACTCCCCCTACCATGTGACAAGCAAAAATATTTCCAGACATGACCAAATGTCCCCTCAGGCAAAATCACTCCCAGTTGAGTGATTCTCATCTCATGTAGATCTTACCTTATCTACATTTACTTACCTTTCATTTTTTTAATGAAAAAATAATGTGTTCAGTTATTTTGCATATCCTACCTTCAGTTTTGTTTGAAGTTTCCAGTTGTTGCTTACCAAGTGAGTTGGGTATTATCTCACATACTGGAAAAAAGTTTATACTCTATTATGTATTATGTTTTAAACTTTCTGTGGCTCAGTTTCCTTAGCTGTAAAACATGTGGAGAGTAATACATTGAATTAAATAGAATAATGAGATGACATAAGTAAAGCAGTCAGAATAATAATTGCTACATACAATTAATTCAATATGTGTTCATTCCTTCTTTCTTGAATCTTGTAAAGCAAAATTTAAAGTTCAGGTGTTAAAGGTTAGAGTTCAAGAAAGGGTTTTCTTAGTAGAGAATTAAAAAGGTGTACAGTGGTTGTAAAATCCTAAAATTGTATCCAAAGAAACTCAAATTTTATAATTTTGTGTTGGTTTAAGTCTTTTGTGGACCCCAGAAAATTATGTTCTTAAATTGAGCTTATTGTGAACTTTGGATTAGATTAGATCGGTTAAGGACCATTTGATTAGTTTGCTCCAGTAGGGAGTAGCCTGGGATGGGTCTTAATCCTTTTACTAGAGTCCTTTAGAAATGGAGGAATAAAAAGCGCTGACACAGAATGAAGAGCTACAGAAACAGACAGAAGGCTTCAGAAGTTGAAAGCAATGAACCCAGGAGAGAAAAGCCACTGATGGAGCAGCTTAGAGCAGAAATAGCAGGGAGGCCCAGAGGAGAGAGGAGAGGGGAGAGAGGAGTGAAAGTCACCATGTACCTCATCACCCACAGCTGTAACTCAGGAAGGAAGCGTCTCCTGAAGATGCCTTGATTTAGACACTTCCACAGCCTCAAAACTGTAAGCTTTTAACTTAATAAATTCCCATTGTAGAATCCAACCCCTTTCTGGGTTGGGTTTCTCCCAGCAGCTTCCAGCAAACTAAAACATATTTGAGCATCAGGACAAAACAGGAGAAAGTAAATGGGTAAATGGCAAGTAGATTTGGTGGTGTTTAGGCCTAAGGTCTAGAAGTACATCAGAGAAGGATCAAGAAGCAAATTGTTTCTAGTCCCTGAGGGCTGAATTGTTGAACTAGAGTTTTGTACTGTTGAGTTAGAGCTGTTGGCTCTGCTAGTCCTAGTCATTATAGAAACTGAGATACTAACTGGCTGCTCCTTAGGGCAGATACTGACACCTATACTTAACAAGGGAAATTATTAAACTAATGACAGAAATATAAAACATATGTAATAAAATGGAAAACCCCAATTTGTTAAGAATGAGAATATAAAAGAGCAGTTAACTTCAAAATTTGGAAGGTAATGCTCCAAACCAGTCTAGATTCCATGACTTACCATATGACTTTTCGACTAGTATTGGAGATTTTTCTTAAAGACATTTAGATGCCAGATCAGGAATGTGAATATTATATTAAAATAGGTGTTGGACTTCTTTAACTCACACTACTTTTACATGCATTTCATAAAGTCTGGTTATGTTGTTAGTGGGTGCCATCTCAATGCCAAAAGTAAGCTGCATTTCAAATTCTGCCAATTTTGTTTAGATAACTGCTGCTTTCTAAATAACAGATTTTATAAAAAAGAGAAAATCATCAAGGGATTCAGTTACTGTTCAGAGGTTATAGTCATCTGGCTTCTATCCATCATCTTCAGGAGTTCCATCCAAATCTACCAGACTTCTTTTAGAGTTGATGGTTGCCAGGGGCAATGTTTGCATTGGTGTTGCTGTGAAACTAAAACTGTAAGCAAATCTATACTACCTGGAAGGCCTTATTTGGTCTGTTCACAAGAAGATGGCTGTGGCTATTACTATCTAACATAAGAATCTAAGAGTAGAAACTTTACTCACAAAGCTTTTAAGATAAACTTGTAAATTTGATGTCTCCACTGTCCTTTGATTAATAAGAAACAAATGATCATCTATAGAGGAGTTACTCTCTCTTTCCTACATGAATCGTGGTTTAGTGCCTGTGTGTATAGTGCACATGCAAAAGAAGTGTTTAGTGCTTGGAACAGAAATATCTTTTGCCTTTTAGAGACTAGCATTGAGTTCACATATTAGACATAATTCATTTTCTTATATTTCTATAATCATGTGCAATATCCTTTCCTTCTATTTTGTGGTCTAGGGATTGCCATATAAAAGCATAGCTTAATAAGGACATAGCAGATATTCATACCTTAATTAATCAGAACTCTGTCCTGGAACAAGGAACAGAAAATCTTGACAAGGAGGCCCGGCCCTCGGGCATGATCCTGCATTACTTCATATCATCTCCCAGAGACCTGAAAGGCCTTGACTCTCTAAGACACTGCCAACTGTTGAAACTTCAGTACATCAGAAGGATGTGGCCTGCCTTCAGATGTGAATACTCAGATGTTCTGGCTGTCTATTGCTGAGTAAAAATTTACTCCAAAACTTTGGGCTTAAACATCCACCAGTTTTTCATACCTTACAGTTTTGTGGGTCAGAAATTTGGCAATTTGTTACACAGTAATAGAAAACTAATTCACTTCCTTAAAATTAGTTCTTCATTGAGTTGTATTGACTCCTTCCAGGAGGAGTCTTGTCAATGTAATTTGAACCTAGGATATCGATCTGGCTTGGAAGACACTTTCTTTATTTACCATTTCAAGTATGATGTCTAAATTGTGATACTGGTAAATCCTAGATAATAGAGCTCTGCATGTAATTCTTGCAGAATGCCACAAATAAAAGAAAATAGGCAAAATATATGTTTTGGTACAAATGATGCTTGAAAACTGATATAACATTGTCTCTCAAATATCACTTAAAATTCATACAAATTATTTTGAAGTTTAAAAATACAAAATGCCATGACCATAAAAACATTGTAGGCTGTGACATTCTTGAATAATGTGTTTTTATTAATTCTCAGAGGTCTGTAATAATTAACTAACCCTTAAATATATAGTGTGGCATATTACATTTATAAATTTTAAGACACTGTGGTTCATATGGCAAAATTTTTTCTGCCTGATGAACCCTAGAAAGCCAATAACAAAATTTGGCATCTTCACTAAACACAGAGTTCTCACTGATTGATATTTGTAACAATTGCAATTTGAAAAATACATTTTAATTTATGCTGCATTTGACTTTCCAATGGAAAATCACCAAGTTCCTATGTAACCCCCATCCCCCAAATACAGTATAAACACTGGTGGCCTCTTTCAGAAAGTTCTTTCAAATCTTTTAAAGTTAGTCCTGGCTGAAGATTTAAATAGGAAATCAAGACGAAACGGACAATTATGAACATGACTCTGTTTTAAATGGTATACAAAACTAAATATATATATATATATATATATATATATTTCATTGTACACTGTTCATAATAGGAGAATCATGAGGGGTTAAATCACACAGATGAGGATGTAACTAATTCTGCCTCAGGAAGAGGTGTGTCTCAAGTGTCTCATGGAGTGCTTATGAGAGGAGCTAATGATTGAGCTGAGTCTTAAAGACTGAGAAGATTTCCTCCATAGAAAGGAGTGATTAGGATATTGTAGGAGTCAGACTGCTATATGACATGATAATTGACAATATATGGCTAGGTGCAGGAAGGAGGATGGTTTGACTGAGGGAGACAGTGAGAAATAAGGAGGGACAAGATGGAAGATGTATTTTTAGAGAACTCAGCTCAGTTCTATAAAAATGTATTACATCGAACTATGTGGCAGACAAACCTGGCAGGAAAGGAAGCTGTTGATGAAATCCAGCAGAAAAATATTGATGACCTGAACTGAGATGATACTATCCCAATTTTCTCAACTATTTATCTTAGCCTGTTATACAGTTTTAAAACTATGGATTGTGGCAAGGAATAAACAGACAAACAAATGGTAGCCTTTGGACTAGCAAAATATTAGATAGGAGTCATTTAAATGTGCAAGTCAGTCGCATCTGATAATGAAAAGATATAGGCAGTAAAGAAAAATTTGGGGCATATTGCCCTCCTGTGTTTCTAGTTCTTGAAACTAGAAGAATTGATAAATCAATACTCAGAAAAAAAGAAGTTAGAAGTTCTAGATGCAGAATAAATGATAAGGTCAGTTTTGGATTTGTGAGTTTTCATATAAAAACAGAATACATTAATGGACACATATATACAGTATTATCTTTATACCAAAGCCAAGCAAAAGCATTGTAAGAATGTGGACAGGATCCCTCAGTAATAGAGATGCAAATATCCTCCACAAAAATATTAAACCAAATCCAGCATCTGATAAAAAGGATTATGCACCATTGCCAAGAGTAATTTATCTCAGAAATGCTAGGTTAGTTTAACACCTGAAAATGAATTCTTGTAATTTACTATATAAATAGAATAAAGGACAAATCACATGATCATCTCAATAGATGCAGAAAAAGCTTTTGGCAAAATTCAACTGCCATTCATTATAAACACTCTCAACTGGGAATAGAAAATAACTTCCATAACCTGACCTGATGAAAGTACCTACAAGAAACCTGTGTCTACAGTGTAATTAATGGTGAAAGACCAAATGCTTGTCCCACCCTGTATTGCAATCTCAGGCAGCTGCACTGTTGGCTGTCACCAGTTCTTTGCCACCAAGATTGTTATTGCCTTCTTCAATGTACATGGACATGGGGCTTTGCTCTACTCTGCTCCAAATCAAATCAGCCACCTCAGGCAGCAGGATGACTACTTTTCACAGCTTGACCTGTCATGTACAACTACCAAACCACAGAACTGGGGCAAGGATGGTGAAAGAAACCCCAAACCAAGTTTATAAAATTCCCCCTTGTAATGAACCTGCCTACAGCTTCCCTGTGTCAACAACCTCTAATCAGAGCATACCTGAACCCTTTCTTTTTTCCACAATAAATTTTCCCACTCTCTTCTCCACCACTTAGTGAATGACAAAAGCAAGGAAAAGTGGCTGAGTCCTTTGCTATAGCAAGCTCTGAATAAGTAGCCTCTGCTTATTCTTGTTCGGATGGTCTTCATTTACATTCACATAAATAAATAATTCATGAGACTAATATAATTGGCATAAATCAAATTCTGTACAAGGAAAACAAAGGATACAATTTCTTTTAAAATGTCCCTGAAGCCTTAAATTTTTTTATCATATATTTAACCTGAAATATATAAATAAAATATAAATGTTTGAAATTGTACAGATAAATTCTTCAAAGCTGCAATGCAACCAGAACAAATCTCAGTGTTAAAATGACTATTGAATCAAAGAGAAAATCCACCAGAAATTATGGTGGATTTAGAAAATATTAGAAAATAATTATTATTGTGGCAGTTTGATATTATTTATGAATTCCAAAAAGAGATAGATTATGTTTGTAAACTGGTCTGTTCCTCTGGGCGTGATATTGTATTAGAGTCAGCTGAGACATCTGATTAAATTATGTGAAGATTAGAGCTTTGATTCAACCACGTCATTAGAGTGCGACTTAGCATTGAGTCCCAGCC
>JAQZBX010001621.1:52545-74035 GCA_029593785.1 Cabassous unicinctus
CGGAAGAAGCTGGACCCACTGAGCCTTAAGAGGAAAGAGGAAGGCTGAACCCTTGCAGATATCGGCAGCCATCTTGTGTAAACATGTGGCAACAGACTTTGCATGAGAAAATACCTTTTATAGTACCTTGAGTTGGACTCTTTAGGGCCTTATAACTGTAAGCTTTTATCCCAAATAAATACCCTTTATAAAGACCAATAGATTTCTGGTACTTTGCATCAGCACCGCTTTTGGCTGACTAATACAATTAGTTAGAAACATCCTAAGAATGTCTGTGGCATGTGGCTTAAGCAGTGGATCAGAAAATAATCCACAACCTAAATGCACATATAATAAACAACAAAGGATTAAACTATTCACAATTACCAAAAGATGGAAACAAACCAGGTATCCATCAAATGATTAATGGATAAAGAAAGTGTGGTATATCCACATGATGGAATATTATTCAGCTGTAAGAATAAATGAAGTCGTGAAGCAAAAATGACAACAGGGATGAACCTGGAGGACAATTATGTTGAATAAAGCAAGCCAGGCACAAAAAGACAAATATTCTATGTATGACTTTGTTAGTTTGAACTAAATATAATGAGCAACATGATGGAGTTAATAGCTATAATATAAGTAACCAGAGAAAAGAATGTGGTTAGAGAATGGAAAGCTGAGGTTTCATCTGTGCAGAATTGGTAAAATGTCGTTTGTAAATATTTGGAAATGAATAAAAATGGTGAAAGCACATCACAGGGTTGTAATTAGTAGTGCTAACATAAGGATATGATAGTGTTTTGTTTTTTGTTGGTTTATTTTGGAGTAATGAAAATGCTCTAATATTGATTGAAGTGATGACTGCACAACTCAGTGATTATATCAAATACCATTGATTGTACACTTCAGATAAATTATATGGTTCATGAACAAAAAAAAAGTAATAGGGTAGGTTGGGGGAAAAAACATCAAATGTAATATACGGACTATAGTTAGTAATACTTTGATGATGCTGTTTCACTTGTTAAAAATGTTTTACAAAAATGCAAGGTATTTGTGGTGGGGTGATGTATGGAAGCCCTGTGTGATGTTATGCATGTTTGTTTTGTAAATTCACAACTTTCACTATACACTTATTGTTTATGTATGTTCATGTATGAATGATACACTTCAATAAGTTGTTTTAAAATGAAAAATAAGGACAAAGAATTAAACTAGATGAAATAAATCCCTAGCTCAAGAAATTAGGGAGAAAAATCACAAAATAAACCTAAGGGAAGCAAAAGGAAGCAATTACTATAGATTACAGAGAGAAATTAATACATGAGAAAATAGAAATAATGATAAAACTAATAACTAAGTGCTAGTTCTTTGGGAGAAAAGAAACAAAATTAAAAAGCCATTACCTATCTAGATCAAGAAAACAGGGAGAATGGACACATTTGGTAATTAAGTAAAACAAAGGAAAAATAATTCTAAATAAGGAAAGTTTTATGACTGTCTCCATAGATGTTAAAGAGGCATTTTATAAAATTCCATATCCATTCTCAATTAAACTAAAAACATTTAGAAATAGAAATGTATGAAAATGTGTTATATGTGTATGTATGTATGCATATTCCTTTTTGTTAAACCATTTAATTGGTTGATTTTCTTATTTATGTTTTCTAATATTTAGACGTACAAACGAATACGATACTCTTATTTCTGTATAATTTTTTTCCCTGCAAACCTATTGAATTCTCTTATGGTTTGCTGTGGAAATATATAAATGTATGTGTGTGCATATGTATGTGTGCATTTGCATTTGGAATGTTGTTTTAAAATTTTTATTAATATTTTCTCCTTTTGCTGCCTAAGTTTTACAAGTTATGAGTCTCATTTACCTATTCCCAAATCAGATATTTTCAAAAGTAACAGGCATTTCAATATCTATATCGGTTATTTACTCAAACTTTGCAAGCAGTCACTAAGGGTTTGATTTGTGTGATAAATCCAAGCACTTTCGATTTATGTGTCTTTGACTTTAAGCAATGTAGCTTTATGAACCTGTTTTGTCAAATCAAATTCAATCAATTTTTAAAAAATATCTGCAGCTTATTCTATCTGTCCTAGCTATGATTTATTTGACAGACATTTAGCCATTGGACTTTTTAAATCAGCAAAATAATTTATTATTTCATTTGAACTAATCATGCTAGCACCTTATCTCTGAAAATCTAATTTCTTCACTTTTTTAATGAAAAAATAAATTCGCTGCACCTATTGAAACAATTAATGTTGTTTCCTCTGCTTCAGACAGTGTTTCAAGCACTTCATATCATTTCATTCATATCTCTGCTCAAAAATGCTACCTCCTTAGAGAAGCCTCCCCTCATCACTATTTCTAAAGTATTATCTCTAACATTCTGCATCTCCTAGTCTGACTTTTAAAGTAGGTTTATTTCTTTATTATTTATTGCTGTTTACCCCACTGCAAGGAGGCACCAGAAGGGCAGGGGATCTGCTGTTTCTTGAATTTCCACAGTACCTAGAACAGTGCCTGGCACATAGGAGGTGCTCCAAATAAATTTGTTGAGTAATGAGTATACCAGAAAGATAAACTGATTGCCTGAACTCTTAATTTTCTAACAGCTGAATTAGTATCTTTCTCTGATTACACATCTTAATTTTTTTTCTCAAGTAGCCAAAAATCTCTTAGAGCTACTTTCAATGTATTGTTCATGTCTGGAGAGACATTCCTCCTAAAATCATTTAGAATTTGGATTTTTTTTTTTTTTTACTAATTTAGCACAGCATTGTTCCTCCTATGATCTGAAATAGTTCTTGTTATATATTTCTCCCTGTTTGTCTTCCTAGAATTAAAAAAGTAAGCTACACTGTATAATAAACCTTAGGGGAAATATGTTCTTAAAATAAGAAAAAAGATCATTTTTGTCATTAAATATCCCATGATGAAGTGATTAAGAAAGAATAATCTACAGATAAGTCTTTTCTTTAATATTTAGGTTCCAATACTGTAAAATCAAAATAATCAATGAAATAAAGTAACATTCCATTAATATGCAATGCCCTAAGTAAGAGAATTAATTTGGTGTTTGTGGCTATTTTAGGGGATGTGATAAACACTGGCTAGAAAGTGAGTTCCCTGAGCTCAGAAGCTAGGCCAGGCCTTCCTGTCACTAAGAATGAGCTCAATGACTGGAAGAATGTTGAAATATATACAAGATTTTCTCTTTGCACTCCTAATATAATAGTAATGATATAGCAATTAAAGTAATTTTGATTTCTCCTGAACACCATTTTTCTTTCTGTTTAAACTCTATTTTTTAAACTTTATTTCAACTTCAGAAAAATAAAATAACAGACAAAAGGTAGCTTAACAAATTATGGAGGCATTACTTTAAAAAATCCTGTCCAGGCACATTTATCTTACTTAATCCTAAAAACAAACTCAGTTGTTTCTCCTGTGTTCCAGAGGATGAATAAATGAGCACAGATTGGTTAAATGACACGTTCAAGATCTCTTTGTTAATGAAGAAAATGAAAAATAAAAGCTTGATCATATTCACATCTCATAAAACTAAATGCCTTTTTTTTAATGTTTTATCTTTAGCATTAATATAGTACCTTCTTTGCCATTGGTACAAAAATATTACAATATTACTATTAACTAAAATCTATAAGTTCCATTAGTTCTATTTTCCCCACATATCACCATATTCTTAACAGCTTTGTAATAGAGGAACATTCTTGTATTTGTATCATTAACCACGATCCTCATCTACCACAGAAATTACTATATTATACAGTCCCTAGATTATCCTCTAGCTGTCTTTCAATTAACATTAACCTCCCTAAATGAGCCTGGAGGGGAGGCAGAGACCGCAGCAGAGACTGGCTGCCATTGTCCCTAGCTTGCCATGTGGCAGGAGTTCAGGATCACCAGCGGCAGACCTTTAGTGAGACAGCATCTCTGATGATGCCTTGATTTGGACATTTTCACAGCCTCAGAACTGTAAGCTTTTAACCTAATTAATTCTCATTATAAAGGCAGCCCATTTCTGGTATTTTGCATTGACAGTCTTTAACTAAAACAGTCTTTATAAAATATTTTTTATTCCTTCTTTGATACCCACAATGTTCAAGACTGGCAGTTCATTTAATGTTGTAGGAAAAACTCACAGCATAATTAAAGGAGGGCCACAGTGTTCCATTTACTTCAAAATATCTCTCCCATTTGCTTGTCAAGGAGCAGGGGTCTCTCTCCATTAAAAACTAATCTGTTTTATTATTTCCCCCCTTCCTTGCATTCCAAATGCCACTCGCTTCCTCTCAAAGAGCACTAAGGCTAATGTACTTAATATAAAGGAATACCCATGGATATGTACGTAAACTTGAATGTTTAGAGTCAAGCACATGGATTTAATTTATGTAAATTGTATTATGCCATAGCTCTCAGTTTCTTTTTTCTCCTAGTACTGTGTTTTTTTCACTTCTGATTTCCTTGCATTGCATAATATACATCCACTGAATATTGCATATTCTTTTATCTGCTGATCCACACATCTCCAACTCTCTGCTACCAAAATCAGTGCTACCATAAAACTTTTCAAATATGATAATATGATTCACTTTTGGACCTGTGTGTGAGTTTCTTTGGAGTTTAGCCCAGGAATATGGCTGCTGGTCATGGGTATATATATATATACCCATATATCCAAGTATATTAGAGTGATCTGTACTAGTTTAATTCTGGTTTCTAGTTCCAACAGTTCTTAAACCATTGTTTATTTTCTTAAATTTGCATTTAACTGATTTCTGAAGTTTGTATATCTTTTCATGATTTATTTATTTTTAAAAAGTGTATAGCACTTACTATGTGTCCCACACTCTTCTAAGCACTTAGCCCTCATAAAGAGCCATAATAGCCAACCTATGATATAAGTATTATTAATCCTTACATGGATTTGGAAATTGGTCCAGAGGTTAAGTAACGTATTCTATATCACACGGATAATAAACGATTCAAAATAGGCTGTTTGGTTCCAGTGTCTGTGCTCTTAATCTCCTCCTCACGTACTCCTTAGCCATTTAAATTTCTCCCTCTATGAATTTCCCATTTGTATCTTTTAATCTCTATTGTGCTGAGATACATCAGTGAACAAAACAGATGGATTATCTGCTCTCCTTGCATGATCCTCTTAGCTGGTCTCCTTTCTCCCACTGTCACCTCCATATAGTCTATTCTCTATCCAGTAGTGGCACTCTTAAAGCAAGTTTATGAACATGTCAGTTATCTGTTCAAACCATACATTATCTTTCCATCTAATTCAGAGTAAAAGCCAAAACCCTTCCAATGTTCTTGAGGTCCTACATAGCCTTCCCCATCCTCCCTAACCCATTGTATCCCCACATTCATCTTCTACCACGATCCCTCATCTCATTTGTCACACTGTTTTGACCACACTGATCTCCTTTCTGAAACATCTCAAGCCTGTTTCTACCTTGTGACTTTGGCACCTGTTCCTTCCCCCTAAACACTCTTCCTCCAGTTATCTTCATGGCTTCTTCCTCAATTTCTTCAGGTTTTATCTTTAATGTCACAATATCAGATGCTCCTTCTTTGGCAGCTGCTATCGATAAAAGTAAACCCCCACACACATTGTTTTTTATTTCCAAGGTGAAACCTCCTTTTTAGATCTTTTAGATCATTTTTATTCATCACATCAATTGAATCTTCTATATATATTTCTGTCCACTTAATCAATTTCTAGATGGATCATTATGGTCTCCAACTACAATCGTTATATACCTATTTCTCCACATTCTTTCAGATACAATTTCATATAATTTCAGGCTTCATTTTTAGATTCATATATATCCATGATTAATATTTCTTCTGGATTTAACATTTACTATTAAAATTCTTGAAAATGTCAGTCATTATTTCTTTAAATATTTTATCCCTTTTGTTTGTTTCTTCTTTCTTGGACTCCATTATAGTTGTTGACACTTAATGATATCTCATGGTTTTGTTTTTCTTTTTTTCCATTGCTTAATATCTTTCTTGGTGAGTTCCTCAATCTAATCTCCCTGCTTTCTAATTTTATATAAGGCTGTATTTATTCTGCATACTTAACCTTTCTCTGAATTATTAATTTCAAATATTATATTTTTCATACCTAATGACTCCAGTTAGTCATTTTTGTGACTACTTCTTTTTGCCTCATATTTCCAATATTCTTCCTATTTATTTTACAGATTTAAATTATAATTCTACCTGGTTCATTTAATTGCTTCCTTCACCATCAGTAGTCTAGTTTTTTGCTTTTCTTTCATAGTAGTCATTGTTCTCACATGTCATAGTATTTCTTCCTAAGTGTGCATAATCTCTTGGGAATATCAGCTGATTTGTGTGCTAATGAGAATTAGAATATGGGTGAAATCCTAGGCTTATATTGTGACACTTCTGGTGACTTTATGGATGAGTATCTGGTTTAGAGGAAGAAAGACTTGTCTCTGAGAGGAATTAGACAACATTTTTGCCTCATAACCCTCAGAAATCCTCACTTTGCCTCCATTTGTGTGTTCCAGACATTTTCTAAGAGCTAGTTTCCACATTTGACATATTCTAAACCGTTATACAGGACAGATTATTTAGTTAAACATCAATGTTATATCTCAATGGCATAAAATTAATGGTGTAATTTCCAGAACAGCATTCTGCAGAAAAATGAATTTTGTGATTTGAAGTGCAAGGAAATTTGTGTCTCTGTAAAATCTTATCTATGAAATATAAAATTATGCTGTCTTGAATTTCATATAATATATATTTTTGACCTGGTTTTATGTTTGTTTCCCACAGTTGAGCGGTGATACCACAATGCATTACATATAGACCAAGTGCAAATTACCAGGTTGAATTTATAACCCAAAGTGAGACTATTGTAAACATCTTATTTCATTTTTGGAGCTTTTGTATGATCCTTCTATAAAAATTGAAATCTGGATATTCCTTTCAGTGACTCTTAGTTTTATTTTCCTAATTTCGTGAAGATCTCTTTGTCCTTGTTCTTTATCTTAGAGCTCGTCTATGTAAAGTGAAAAAGAAGGTCATCCTTTTTTAAACAGTGAAATACTCTATACTATCTCTTTATAACTCCATGTATGTTATAGAGATAGAGGTCTAGTTGTCTAAAGAACTGAATATTTAAAGTTCTTTGATTCTTTGAGTAGGCTATAAATTTGTATACTAAATTTCTCTCTCCATTATGGATCACTTGTTTAGTCTAAAAAATATGCAGAAAATGAATTAACTTTTTCATTTTAAATTTCAGGAATTGATGTGTAAATTAAGCATCCATGATTTAAAATTCTGCAGTTTTTTTCTATTGTACATCCTACTGATTATTTCTTTTGCCACTGGAATATAGTTTTTTGTACAAGGAGAGAATTTGCATCTTAAATTTAATGTGATTATGAAAAGTCAGATATGGAGAGAGTTAGAATGTAAGTAATGTTGCAAAATATAATTCTGTTTAGGTCTTTAGCATTGTTATGGATTGAATTGTGTCCCCCAGAAAGATATATTCAAGTTTTAACCCCCAGTTCTGTGAATGTAAACATATGTGTAAATAGGATCTTTGAAGATGCTGTTGGTTAAGGTGAGGACAAAGTGAATCAGGGTGGGTCCTAATCCAATATGACTGGTGTCCTTCTAAGCAGAGGAAATCTGGGCACAGTTCGGAATACAAAAACAGAGAATGAGAGAGAAGGATATTGTATTAGTCAGCCAAAGGGGTGCTGATGCAAAATACCAGAAATCAGTTGGGTTTTATAAAGGGTATTTATTTGGGGTATAAGCTTACAGTTACCAGGCCATAAGGCATAAGTTACTTTCCTCACCAAACTCTGTGAGGGTTCTGGCGTCCTGGATTCCTCTCTTCCTGGGGCTTGATTCTTTCCAGGTTCAGCTGCTTGTTCTCTCCACAAGGCCAGCTGTAGACTGTCAGAAGAATGGCTCCTCTCTTTTCCCGGGGCCTTCTCGCCTTCCTCACAATCAGATTCCTATGTGCTTACTTTCTCGGGCTCCAGAATTACAACTCAACATCAGAACTCCAACATCAAATCTCCAACTAACTTCTCTGCTCTGCCATGTAGTTTTATGTCCTCAACACTCAACATCCAACTGATGTGACCCAATCAAATCCCTAATCATAACTTAATCACACCCAGAGGAACAGACCAGTTTACAAGCATAATCCAATATCTATTTTTGGAATTCATAACCATATCAAACTGCCAAACTGCTACAGATATATATATATAGGGAGAGATAGATATAGAGATAGAGAAATAGAGCGAGAGAGAGGGATAGAGAGGTAGAGATAGAGATGGAAGCAGAAGAAATGTCATGGATTTCTGGCCACCCACCAGAAGCCAGGGGAGAGGTATGGGATGGATTTTCTCCATTAAGAGGAAGCATGCCCTTGATATCAACTAGATTTTGGACTTCTACCTCTAAAATTATGAGACAATAAATTTCAGTTATTGTATTAGTCAGCCAAAGGGGCGCTGAGGCAAAATACCAGAAATCTGTTGGCTTTTATGAAGGGTATTTATTTGAGGTAGAAGCTTACAGTTACCAGGCCATAAAGCATAAGTTACTTCCCTCACCAAAGTCTATTGCCACGTTTTGGATCAAAATGGCTGTTGATGTCTACGAGGATTCAGGCTTCCTGGGCTCCTCTCTTCTCAGGGCTTGCTTCTATCTGGGCTCAGCTCCTCTGCTATCTCCACATGGCCAGCTGTAGACTGTCAGGTGAACAGCTTGTTTTCTCTTCCCGGGGCCTTTTTTCTTTCCTCACGACCAAGCTCCTCTGTGTGCTTACTTCCTGGGACTCCAGCTCAAAAACTCCAGCATCAAAACTCCAATTCTGTCCTTTGCCATGTCTTTTATCTGTGAGTCCCCACCCACCAAGGGGCAGGGACTCAATGCCCTACTGACGTGGCCCAGTCAAAGTCTTAATCATAATTAATTGATTAAAAGTGATACCTCTGACAGACCAGTTTACAAACATAATCCAATAGCTGTTTTTGGAATTCATAAACAATGCCAAACTACTACAGCTATTTAAGCCAAATAGTCTGTGGCACTTTGTCATAGTATCCCTAACAAACTAAGACAAGTGCTTTTGGGAATTATTTCTAGTTTGGGCTAATAAAAAATCTTTTAAAGGTATCATTTTCATATTAGTATCTTTCAACTTGTAGAAGGACTTAATATAAGATGAGAGATAACTGATTGGCAGCACTGTTCCTTGTAATGGAAAATGCAGTAGTGAAAGAAATCCAGTATTAAAGAATAAGAACATCAGATGGAGTTTTATGAATTAGTGTTGGAGTGTTAATCTGCAGGTACTGATACTTGTCCTCAGAGCAACTACCCTTTAGAAGTTATTAAATTAGTACCACATTCTCTTTAATTTGTTCTAATTTTATATGTTTGTGGCTTTTTGAACTTGAAATGCAATTTCTAAATGCAAAATCATTAAATTATTGCTATAACTTTGTGAGACTCTGAATATACAAATGGACAATGGCCAGACCATATATGACAATAGAACTCTGACACATGCTCTGGTGCAATTGGCCTAGAACAACTAGAGCAGCATGGTCAATGGCTGTTAGCTTCCCTATTTTTCCTCCCACTTCCAATGCAAGACCAATCAGAGAAAACCAAATATGCTCCCCAAACCAATTACATGAGATGCCTCACTTGTAGTTATCCCACCTCTACTTTCCCTATGCCAACAATCTCTGATCAAACCTAAAGACTTATCATTTTCACTATAAAGCTTTCTTACTCCCCTACCTGCCTCTGTGTCTCTACCAAACACAAATGATTATGGCTGACTCCCTTGAAATAGAAAAGTCTGAATAAATAGCCTCTGTATGTTCTTATTTGGAATGTGTTTGTTTATTTACACATTTGTATGACTTGTTTCAACTTAAATGAATAAATTTCACTTAATTCATCGTATGTGTGTGTATATATATATAGTGATCTCAGATCATTTTGCAAGTCTGATATATATGATTGATTAGAGAGTAGTTTCACTAAATTCTAGCACAATATGATGCTGTATAAATAACTTCCTAAGGAAATGATAGGCCATTCATGAACTATATATTCTAAATAAATTAGAGTTACTATTATATTTGGTTTATAAACATTACTTCATTGGGGAAAATATGGCTTTATAAATATTCCATTATTGCCAGCCACTTATTATTTGGATATCAGACTGGCACAGTTGCTGAGACTTACAGATTGTACCAGGTAAATACACCCGTAATTGGTGGGTACACATAGTTCTATGTCCTAAAACACCCAATATTTGCATAAAAAATTGAATTCTTTCATGTGAGCATGTACATGTTGATCCTTAAAAAGGTCCCAAACTAATACTGACCTTAAAGAAGAAAGCATATCTTCTGCATGATTGGATAATCTCTACCATGCTCTCTGGACACTGTAAATGCAAACTCTACATCTGCCATTTTTCACGTACTTTCTTATCCAGCTACCAGGTTAACCATTATTATAGTTCTTTTACTAATACTTCCTAGTATCTGGTAAAAGTTTAAATTTGTTTTCACCAGATACCCAACAACTAAACATGGTTACAGAAATTCACACAGATGGACAGGCAAATGATAATGACTTTATGCTGATAATCATCTCAAATGGATCCTCTATATTACACTGAAACCCTTTAAATTTACTTTTCCCTCTGCCTCTCTTCACAAGGTTTTTTCATTATTTTCTTCACTCACAAAAACTCCCATTTCTTTTTCCTTAGTATTCTCAGTTGATGATTGTTTTAGTTTCCTAGCTGCCAAAGCAAATACCATTCAGTAGGTTGGCTTAAACAATGGGAGTTTATTGGCTCACAGTTTTGAGGCTAGAAGAAAGTCTAAATCAAGACATCATCAAAGAGATGCTTTCTTTTCAAATACTGGCATTCTGGGGTTGGCCACTGGTAATCATTTGTTCTTGGCTTCTCTGTCACATGATGAGTGACATGATGGCCTTTCCTGGCTTCTTTCTACTCTTCCAGTTCCGTTGACATTCAGCTTCTGGCTGTTCCCTCTGGCTTTCACTCTGAATTTCATTCCACATATAAAGGACTCCAATAATAGGATTAAGACCCACCTGATTGAGTTGGGCCACACTGTAACTGAATAACCTCATCAAAAAGTCCTGCTTACAAGTAGTTCACACCCACAAGAAAGTATTAAGTTTAGTAACTTTCCTGGGTACGTAAGTCCAAACCACCATATTCATTGTGTTTCATCTCTCACTGAGCAAATGAAAGTCACTAGACTATTCCTTCCCCAATCCACATAATCAAATCTGCAAACAAACCAGTACCTATACTATCTTTGCCATATTTTCCCCTTATACCATGCAGAGGTAATTCTCAATTCTTGCTCTTTGCCTCAATATCATTCATATTCTATTCAGAGATTTAGTGCCATTTTTAACTCTACTCTGCCCTGCATCACTGCAACAGTCTCATCTGCTTACAAATGAGTGATGCTTGCCACTGTGATATATACCACAGTCCCTGTCACTAGATGCTCAAGAAATGTGAAATAAGTGTTGAATGAATAGATGAGTTTATTGGCACAAATTGTCAATTAGTTTTTTTAAAATTTGCCTATTTATAAAGATTATGCTGATAAAGGTTTTAGAGGCTTAGAAGAATAGATATGCAATAAAAATGCATCCATATGATTTTATATTAAGTCAATATTGTGTCTGATTATATAGAATATGATTGAGTTAGTCATAGATTATATCTGGGAATATCTATAAATTATATTATACATATTGATTCTAAGAAAATTATCAATCCAAAACAAAGTATAAATCTAGAGATATGAAGTATGAAAGAATAAAAATTCAGTCAAAAATGCTATTATTTATAATAAAAATTCAGTCAAACACAATATTCTTTTTAATATCCTTTCTTGATGCATTAGGCATTAGGCATTTTATTGCAAGCAACATCATTTGAATGCAAGATCTCTAAAGGGGAGTGTACATTTAGCCTGCAATGGCCTAGATCCCTGAGAACAAAGAGTTGTATGGGAAATTATCTTACCTTTTTCTAAAAATTGGACATTAAAATATGTCAATTTTCTGTAAACATAGTATAGAGAGAATCAACAAATATTGTAGAAACCATGTCACTTATTTTAATGTGTTTGTTTTCTAGAAGAACTAAATATATTCCACCAAACAACTAAAAAGGGAGATAAACCACCTTCCAAGGAATTAAATTTCATGACTTACTAGGAAGTTTAGTGTCTCTCATTATTTAGATACTAAACTTTCTTGAAAAAACTTTGAGAAATCAAAATAATATTACACTGGGTCATGCTGAGCTCATACATTTTGCTTTGTTAATGTTATATCAGGTGGTGTGACGATTTGGAGTTATGTACCCCAGTAAAACATGTTCTTAAACTTAAGAACCCATTGTAAGTAGGCTCTTCTGATGAAGTTATTCAGTTAGTGTGGCCAATCCAATCAGAATGGGTCTTAATGTTATTACTGGAGTCTTTTATAAATGAAATGAAATTCAGACAATGAGAAAGAAAGCCATGGGAAGCAAGAAGCTGAAGGTCTATGGAACCTAGAAGAGAAGGGAGAGGCTAGGAGAGGGTGCCATGTGCATTGCTATGTGACAGAGAAGCCCAAGGAGCAAGGATTACTGGCAGGCAGCCCCAGAATGCTAGTCTTTGGGAAGAAAACATGGCCTTGGTGATGCCTTGACTAGATTTTCTCCTAGCCTAAAAGCTGTGATCTAATAAATTCCTATTGTTTAAACCAGCCCAAAGCATGGTGTTTGCTTGGGCAACCAAGGAAACTAAAACAGATTGTTATGTCTTTCAAGGGATTTCATTTAAATGAGGCATTGCTTGTTGATTCTTTATCTGATGTGAACATTAGTGTCTCCAAATGTCTAACTCCTAATTGTAGAACATTCTATGAAGCAAGTCCTGAGCTCACTCTTTGAGTTATTTCCTTTTCTTTGCTCTTTCCAAGCCTTGCCCTCACCATGCGATTTGAGGATGCATTTCTCTTGCCATGGAGATGCCAGAGGAAAAACGAAACAAAACAAAAATAAATCAAACTTGCAGGTCTATGGAATTCAAGTCCTGTCAAGCAAGGGTGAATCATTTCACCTTATCGCAACATGTTTTTTGATAAAAATTGGCAGTGTTCCCTGAGTGAGGGCACCATGCCATCCAAACAGATGGGAAAGACTGTAGTTAGCTTAGATTTGTAGTTAGCTTAGATTGTCAGATTTGTTGTAGTCGGTGATGTGTACCAACAGAAATAATGAATGTTGCCCTGTCTGAATTTCTCTCATTTGAGCAAGACTCGTCCTCTTTTTGAGCTGAATCTCCTTGAAAATATTATCTAGCCTTCATGGTCAGATAGTGAGCATTCAGATTCATGAATCACTTTTTCTTGTGAAGAAAGTATCATAATGAATTCTTGAGTGATTCTTCATCTCCTGCTGCAGTAAACTGCTATAAAAATATATTCATAAAAGTTAACTTTGAGAGAGGCAGGCTATTGCTTTCAATAAGTAGAAAAAGTTAATTAAATTTTGACAATGTTAAACTTTACCCAAGCCTGGAAAATGGGAATTGACAGTTCAGAAATCTACCCATCCTTTTATGTTCAGAGAAGTGGCTTACTGCAAAAAACCACCTTTGTACATATGACTCTCAGATGTCGCCATGTTTACCTATGACAAGGCCAGGCACAGACTTCCCAAGTCCCCTTTCTTATCTCACAACTGATTAGTTGAACTATTTGTACCAACTCACCAAATACCTCCTAAATTGACTTGACCAAACTTAAGCTTCTCTCCTTCCTTTAGACCCCTGAACTTTGGCCCACACTCAGCCTGAACCAGCATACAACTCCTCCTTAAAAGGTCCTCCCCAGAATAGAGAGACCTCAGGGTAAAATATTCCCAGGTCAACAGTCTAATCATATTTCCCACTCCTCCACACCCAGTTCTTGTTAGCCTTGTTTAATCTTCCTTATAAAAGAAAAGTTCTTAACCTGCTTCACTTTTGAGATCCTGGCAAAACTCTTGGCCCAGCCTTCTCCCTATTGCAATAGTCCCTTCCCCTTAACTGCAATAATCCTTTCAAATAAAATCCCTCTTTATCTGAGTATGTGTTTGTTTTTACTTGGCAGTTGAAAGCAAATATCATAGTTTTTACTTAACCTATATCAGCACAGTGTGATTTATTTGCTCAGTGGTATATCTTCCATTATCTAGAATTCTTTCGTTTTTGTCCCTAAAAAGAAAAACTGTATCATTGCATGGTAAATGGAAAAGAGTGATTTTCCTAAGTTTTGTTTAGTGTGTGAAGGCATGCAAGTTGGACTTGTATCATCAGGCCTCAACTAATTTATCTTCATTACAGTATTGTAAAATCAGCTTTTCTCTGGATGTTCAACTCAAGAATGAGTCAAGAAATTAAAAGGATATTTCTTTCAAACTTAATAAATTTATAATTGTCCCTAATAGGAGATTTTCAACATGTCCCATATAATTAATTATATACTGTAATTGACCATGGTTTTGGGAGGTCCTATAGAAAATGTGTTTTGGCTGAGAGTCAAAGAAACACCTTCTCCAGGGGAGGGGACTCAATCCCTGTGGTGTCTCTCTTTATATGTGTCAAGTATGATAGTGGTGAGATTAACATTTTGGGCTAAGGTTCTAAACAGTTTCAAATTAGATGCCAGCTGTTTTGGAAAGTGCTGAAAAACTGCCAGGTACCATGCCTTTTGGCTCCCAGTTCAATGGGAAATTGAGATTGGATGCAGCCCCTCTCCCATGCTAGAGGATGGGGAAGTCCCTGGTCTTGGGTATCTCATTGTTTAGCAACCCTGTGTAAAACTCCCAGGGATATTCATTAGATGTTGCTTCCTCTCTCCCATACAGGGAGATTCAGACTTGTTGGATGGCTAAAGGACTGAAAAGTTTCCATTTAGGACCATAGATGATGTTCTTTGCCTTAGAAGATCTTCATTCCCATCCCTTCTTGCTCATGACCTTAGTCCCTAACTCTTCTACCTCATCCCTCTTGATAAAACGCCAGTTGCCCTTCCAATGGCTATTAAACCACAAGAATAATTCCTAATCTAAAAGGAAGCATTTTTGACCAACTGTCCTTGAAACCAGCTGTCTCCTCTTATTAAAACTGTGTGAAAATTCACCCATTTTTTCTAAGGCACAAATGAATGAAGGGCATCCTTAAGGACAATTTTGTTGATTTTCTTTCAGAGCACTCTCCTAGCTAACAACCAGATAATGGAGCACTATTGTCTTTTGTATACATAATCCCAGGACATGACCAAAGTAGGGGAAAGTAAAATAGAATTGATGAATTCTAATTTTCACTTAGATTTACTTTAAAAAATATATGAACACATTGTCTGCCAATTGTATTAGGTCAGACAGTAAGGACTGTGGGGTGCAGATAAGCCAAGCAGTTAATACTATTACTCTTAACAATTGTATCTGGTTTGCTGTGTGCATGTTATTGATCATTTTAAATAATTGCTAAGTGAAACCTAGGTCCATCTGTATAGATTTAATAATCATATTTTCTTTGACTTTTTACTTGATTCTCTCTTTCATATTCATACTCTCCCTATTTTGCCCTGTAGAAATATTTATTGTTCCAACCATAAGACACTATTTTGCTTAATTGATTCTGTCTTTCCTTTTCTGGCTGTAATCATTTTGAAAGAAGGAATCATGTTTTATTCATCTTTATAAAACACATCTAAAAATGTTTCAGCATAAAGATTATCACATGAATGGTCAAATAAATGAATAAATGTGTGAGACTAGATAAACCAAACACAAGTAAAAGGTGGGAAATACATAAAAGTGAATTTACGAGTGATAAAGTTGTGAGAGGCCACCTGTAAGAATAACTCATTGTTATGAATTGGAAGATGATAGTAATAAAATAAAGGGGAGTACATGTTAGGGGTTATTTTTCTATGTTGAACTTTGCACAAAGAATGTGATTTTTCTGTTTGCCATATCATATTCTGAAGATTTCATTTTTTAAAACATTTAACAGTAGTCTATTTATTCCTCATTAATGGATCTGATTCCATTATCCAATGATAAAATAAATTTGTTTAAATATTAGGAGATAATGGCTAAAGGAAGACAAAGGGGTGCTGTTCTCTACCCTTAACTGCATCATTAACTTATTTTGTGAGTTGCACACATTACTTAATTCCTCTTGCCTCAGTCAGCTCAGGTGTAAAATTGGGTAGAAATCCGTAATTGATGGTCCACATGAGTGGTTTGATTAAATATGTCCAAGAAAATTAGATTAGATTAAATTTAAAGTGTCTTCTGAGACTGAAATTACCCCAGACTAAACATTTCATAAAGTTTGTTAAAGTTTCTTTATAATTATTAGAATATTCTGTATCTTTTTAAAGTGCCATGATATTTTAGTAGGATAAAGGAAATTTGTAATAGATAATTTGTTTCCAAGAAAGACTGTCTCCATTTTTCTGTAGGAAAGCTCAAATCCCATGGACTTTAATAGCATTGAAATTCTTTTAAGTCTTGAAAGCTCTCACTGGCTTCACCTGTGATTGGCTTTTTCTTCCCTGCCCTGTCCTGCCTTTCCTTTCTCTCTTTCTCTTTCTTTCCCTCCCTTCCACCCTCCCTCCCTTCCTTTCTCTTTTCTTCCTCTTCTCCTTCTCCTTCTCCTCATTATGTTGAGACCATTGTGTCTTTATCTGGAATGGTTTAATGGTATAAGTTCATTAAAAAGTTCCATTTGGGTACTTTCATTTTACTGATGTTGACATTGAGACAGAAATTGGATCAAAAGTCTTAGAATGCTACTGCAAATTAGGAAGTAGGAGAGAATAATTTAAACAGCTTAAGCATTGTATTACTATCAAATTCATAAAAAAGATAATTATGGCTTAGATGAAGAAAAAGGAAGAATTGTAAACTTGGATTTTTGTATAAAGTAGAGTGTCTCCATCGTGACTCACCTTAGAGGGATAACATGAAGACTAATGTCAGGTTATGAAAGTGTTCTAAAATTATAAAATAATTATATAATGAGGTATAAGACTCTGAAAACACAGACAAAAATAGTAGATTTCATAAATTCAAAAAGTAGAGAATAATTCAGGGTCATATATTTTTGCTTTATGAAAAACTAAAGGAAGATTTAACTTCACCAAGCAGACATTTGGATTAATCTTCAAACTTAGCCACATTATTTGAAATGGAAATATGGATCTCTTTTAGTTTCCTCAGTTAATAGAGAAAAATTCCACTAGAGAGATGTAGTTACCATTCATTGTATTCATCAAAGTGAATTCAAATAATAATTGTCATATTAAAATGAAAATTCTGACAACACTCTAGTATCTGAAAAGTTTACCTGAACCTTTCCAGGTTTTCATGCTGATCACATTGTTAAAAGAAACTGTTAAAAGAAAATGAGTCACAAGTAATACTCAATAATGCAAGTTTATTGAAAGAAAAACTGTTCAAACAGATATCTCGACCAAGTAAGACTCTCAAATGGTTAATAAATTGCTTTGGCTTATAAAGATGATTAGTGAAAAAGGAAAAGCTACAGTAATTGGCTGACATTTAGGTTCCTTTATTATAAAGGAGGATTTTACAAAATGGGGAATGGTAATAGATTGATTATTATAACATACTTATTTCTGATCGGTTATTCCTGTTGCACTTCAACCAACTTATTTCCAACTGTTGTTTAAAGTGCAACTTTTGCAGTGTGTTTTTGGGAAGCCCCACCTTTATTTTTAACTTTTGACAAAGGTCCCTAAAAGGGGTTTGCTCCCAGCCAAAGCAGGCAGCCATTTTATTTTAGTTAGCAATATTGAAGGACACAAAGCTATTGAAATTACATTAATTTTCCCCCTCCTGAACACCATATACAAAAATCAGCACAAAGTGGATCATAGGCATAAATATATGAACCAGAACTATAAAACTCCTAGGAGAAAATGTAAGGAAGCACTTTTTTCAGGGCCTTGTGTTAGGCAATAGTTTCTTAGACTTTAAACCCAAAGTACAAGCAACAAAAGAAAAAAATAGATAAATGAGACCTCATCAACATCAGAAAATCTTTTGTGCATCAAAGGGCTTTATCATGAAAGTAAAAAGATAACCTACACAATGGGAGAATACATTTGGGAACCACATATCCCATAAGGGTTTAATATTCAGATTATTTAAAGAAATCGTACAACTCAACAATACAAAGACAAATAACTCATATTTTAAAAATGGGCAAAAATCTTGAAGAGAAATTTCTCCAAAGAAAATATGCAAATGGTCAAAAAGCACATGAAAATATGCTTACAGCATTAACTATTAGGGAAATGCAAATCAAAAGCACAATGAGATACCATTTTACACCCACTAGAATGACTACCGTTTTTTTTTTTTAATGAAAATAACAAATGTTCGACAGGATGTGGAGAAATAAGAACAATCTTTCTTTCTGGCTACTGTGGAAGACAGTTTGGTGGTTCCTCAGAAAGGTAAGTATAGAATTACCATATGATTTGCATTTCCCTAATAGCTATTTGCTGAGTAACTTTTCATGTGCTTTGTAGCCATTTGCATATCCTCTTTTAAAGAAATACCTACTCAAATCTTTTTCCCATTTAAAAAAAAAATGAGTTGCTTGTCTTTTTTGTTGAGTTGTAGGAATTCTTTATATAGTCTAGGTACTAAACCCTTATCAGATATGTGGTTTCCAAATATTTTCTCCCATTGATTAGATTGTCTTTTTACTTTCATGGCAAAGTCTTTTGATGCACAAAAGTTTTTAATTTTGATGAAGTCCAATTTATTTATTTTAACTTCTTTGCTTGTCCTCTGGTATAAAGTCCAAGAAATGATTGCCCATCACAAGATCTCAAAGATGCTTTCCTACATTTCTTCTAGGATTTTTATAGTCCTGGTTCTTATATTTATGTCTTTGATCTATTTAGAGTTAATTTTATATTTGTTGTAAGATAGGAATCCTCTTTAATTCCTTTGCATATGGATATCCAGTTCTCCCAGGACCATTTGTTGAAGAGATTTTTCTTTCCCAGTTGAGTGGGCTTGGCAGATTTATAAAAAATCAGTTGGCTCTAAATGTGAGGGTCCATTTCTGAACTCTGAATTCAATTCCATTGGTCTATACCTCTCTCTTTGTGCCAGTCTTGACCACTGTAGCTTTGTAATATGCTTTAAAGTTGGAAAGTGTGGGTCCTTCTAATTTGTTCTTTTCTAAAATGTTTTTGGCTATTTGGGGCCATTTACCTTTCCAAATAAATTTGATACTTTGCTTTTCCATTTCTGCAAATTAGGCTGTTAGAATTTTGATTGGGATTGTATTGAATGTGTAAATCATTTGCGGTAGAATTGACCTCTTAATGATATTTAGTCTTCTAATCCATGAATACGGAATGAACTTCCATTTATTTGTCTTCTTTGATTTCTTTTAGCAATGTTTTCTGTCATTCTGTGTACAAATACTTTTACATCCTTGGTTAAATTTGTTTCTTAGATACTTGATTCTTTTAGGTGCTATTGTAAATGGAATTTTTTTCCTGATTTCCTCCTCAGATTGCTCATTACTAGTGTATAGAAACACTACTGATTTTTGTGTGTTGATCTTGGACCCCACCACTTTGCTGAATTTGTTTATTAGCTCTAGTAGCTTTGTTGTTGTTGTTTGGGGATTTTCTATATATTGGATCATATCATCAGCATATAGGGAAAGTTTTACTTCTTCCTTTCCAATTCTGATGACTTTTCTTTCTTTTTCTTGCCTAACTCCTCTAGTAGAACTTTCAGTAGTGTTGAATAACAGTAGTGACAGTGGCATGCATGTCTTGTTCCAGATCTTAGAGGGAAAGCTTTTATTCTTTGACCACTGAATATGCTGTTAGCTGTGAGTTTTTCAGATATGCCCTTTATCATGTTGAGGAAATTTCTTCCTATTCCTATTTTTCTAAGTGTTTTTAGCAAGAAAGGCTGCTGTATTTTGTCAAATGCTTTTTCCTTGTCAATGGAGATGATCATGTAGTTTTTTACCTTTGTTTTGTTAATGTGGTATATTACATCAATTGATTTTCTTATGTTGAACTACTCTAATATCCTGGGATAAAACCCACTTGTTCATGATGTATAATTCTTTAAATGTGCTGTTGGATTCGATTTGTAAGTATTTTGTTGAGGATTTTTGCATCTATAGTCATAAGGGAAATTGATCTAGAATTTTCTTTACTTTCAGTATGTTATCTGGCTTTGGTATTAGGGGGATGTTGACCTTAGACAATGAGGTTGTGTTCCCTCCTCTTCAATTTTTTTTGGAAGAGTTTGAGCAGGATTGGTATTAATTTTTCTTGGAAGGATTGGGAGAGTTCACGTGTGAAACCATCTGGTCCTAGGCTTTTCTTTGATGGGAGGTTTTTGATACCTGATTCAATGTCCTTGCTTGTAGTAACTCTGTTGAGGTCTTCTGTTTCTTTTAGAGTCAGTATAGTCTTTTTCTTGTGTTTCTAGGAATCTGTCCATTTCATCTAGGTTGTCTAATTTGTTGGCATACGATTGTTCATAGTATCCTCTTATGATCCTTTTTATTTCTATGGGGTCAGTAGTGATATTCCCCTCTTATTTCTGATTTTATGTATTTGTGTTTTGTCTCTTTTTCCTTTTGGCAGTTAACTAAGGGATTTTCAATTTTATTGATCTTTTCCAAGAACCAAGTTTTGGTTTTGTTAATTCTATTTTTTATTAGCAATTTCATTTATTTCTGCTCTAATCTTTATTTCTTTCTTTCTGCTTGTTTTTGGTTTAATTTGCTGTTCATTTTCTTCTTCCTCAACGTGAGTAGTTAGTTCTTTGATTTTAGCTCTTTCTTCTTTTTTAATGTAAGTGTTTAGGGCTATAAATTTCCCTTTCAGCACTGCCTTCACTGCATCCCATAAATTTTGATATGTTGTATTCTCTTTTTCATTTGTTTCAAGATAGTTACTGACTTCTCTTGCAATTTCTTCTTTGACCCACTGATTGTTTAAGAGTGTGTTATTTAACTTCCATATATTTATGGACTTTCCAGTTCTCTGCCTGTTTTTGATTTCCAGCTTCATTCCATTATGGCCAGAGAAGATGGTTTGTATAATTTCAATATTTTTAAATTTTTTGAGACCTGTTTTGTGACCCAACATGTGGTCTATCCTGGAGAATGTCTTGGGGTGCGATGTTTTGTATATGTCTTTTAGGTCTAGTTCATTTATCATATTATTCAAGTTCTTTGTTTACTTATTGATTTTCTGACTAGATGTTCTGTCTGTTTACAAGAGTTT
>JAQZBX010001622.1:0-80468 GCA_029593785.1 Cabassous unicinctus
TAATATAATATAATATAATATAAATTAGAATCAGAAGAACACTGCCTGGAGAATGGATCCTAAATTACAATGCTATCCTGTAATTGAATTTGTTTTGCAAAAGGGAATAAAAATAGGATTAGATCATATATATTCCATCCTTTATGTCTTTATATCAAAAGAAGAATGCAGAAAAAGTGCAAAATTATGGCTTAGTGGTAAGGGATTCAGGCAAAATTGTCTAAATCTCATTCCCCAGACTCTACTAAATCTTCAATCAAACCTATTTTACTTGAATCAAAACCAGATGATAATCTACTCCTATAACAACTGATGACTTCTTCAGTACACCCTCTGTATGCAAGAACAAATGAAATGAAACATATGGAGAGACCCAGCAATCCTCCATAGGTCATTAATTCAACCTATACCCTTCATTGCCCACTAGTTGAGAATGAACAGTCTCTTGATCCCATACTTGACAGACTACTTAATTTGGCTTGGGGAATTCTCAATCCCAGGCAAGGCAATTCCCACTCAGACAAGTCCTTGTAAGGCTGGATGATGAAGACAACCTGTAATTGAAAAAATAATACACCTTCCTATTGAGATGATCCTTCCTATTGAGATGATCCTAAAAGCATGGAGAATCTCATTACCTGTGTTTTGCTATTCAAAATCCCTACTGAGTAGATATTCTGGCCTCCATGAAAACGCTTTTCATACCCAATGAATGAAGGATGTTTTTGAAAGACCCACAAGGAGGCTGATAGATTGCATGAAATGCAAACCAGTAATCCAATTCATTCATCAGCAGCATTAGCCAAACCAGAGGCCAAGTCCAGATGGGAATCAAATGAACTCAAGGACTAAGTCAAATTAGACCATTATAAAGGGAGCATCATAGTAGAGATGCAAAAGAGAAGTCCCAAGGATACATAACTTTTTAAAAGTACAGGAAATACAGCAAATGCCAAAAGAGAACATGTCTGCTTTTCTAAAAAGAGTGTTTGAGGTATGCAGGCAATACACTGACCTGGATCTGGAGCACCTAGATAACACAAGATTATTCTCTATGATATTCATCATTCAAAGTGCTCCAGATATAAGGAAAAAACTATAAAAAAATGGAAAGGGGATTAGCAATGCCTAATGTCTCAGCTAGTTGAAAATGTCTTCAAAGATAACAATCACAGAGAACAGATTCAGGAAAAGCAAATGAGACACCATGTCATGCTGCTACATGCATCCATAAACCACAACCTATGAGGATTGAGAAAATCCTCAGTGAATGAAGACAGACAATCATGAGGAAGATCACTGGGCCCTCCCATCACTAAGTGACACAGTCAGCCCCCTTAGGCCCAAGAGAGAGCACCTATTGCAAACAAGAGGAGCACTTGAAACAGGAGTGCTTAAACTGTCCAAAGGAGGGGAAACCAAGAATTGCTCAACAGTCAGCCTATATAATGCCCATTGGGAGCAGGAATGACCAAGAGTGACAGGGCCCAGGCCTCCCTTCTACAGGTACACACCTTTAAATGAGCATCCAGGAAGACCCAACCTCCCTGAATGCTTCTTATTTCTGAAGTGCAGAATCAGATCACTGACACCACTTGTCAAACAGAAGTTAAGATAGAAAATTTTAACCACTACAGACTTTTCTCAAGCCCAAAGTGTTGTAGTTTGAAGCTGCTTGTACCTAAGAAAAGCAGGTTCTTAAATTTAATGCACTCCTGTAGATGTGAGCCTTTTGTAAATATGACATTGGATGAGGTTACTTCAGATATTTTTGGCTCATCCCCATCAGGATGGGCCTTAATCCTATTACTGGAGTCTTGTAAGCAGAATGAAACACATTTAGAGAGAGAAAGCCACAAGAAGTAAGATCCTGAAATCAAGGAAACCAGAAAAGTGGGAAAGCCAGGAGAGGCTGCCATGTGCATTGCCATGTGATGAGCCAAGGACCAGAATCACCAGCAACCAGCTCCAGAAACACAGTCTTTGAGGAGAAAGCAATTTTTTTAAATGATAACTTGATTTGGACTTTTTTTTAGCCTCAAAACAATAAGCTCATATATTCCCATTGTTTAAACTGACCTATTTCATAGTATATGCTTGAGCAGCCTAGGAAACTAAAATATAAACCATTTCTTTAATTTTTCCTTAAACGTGCAAACATAGTACTTCATCGATTAAAAGTAAAAGGGAATAAATAAAATTATAAAATATAAAATAAAACAAACAAATTATAAAGTTCTGGAGGTTTTCCTAAGTGTTGTAATTTGTAATTCAGAATACTAATAGTTTACTCAGAAGAAATAGTAATACACACACAAATACACCAACACCCCTTAGACCCAAATAAAGAAATGTAGCATTGGTAGACAAGGGAAAACCAAGAGGCTTTTTTTTTTTCTTCACTTCTTTCAATTCTCTACATGCTCCTGATCAGCTATTTATTCAAAATATTTTTGAGGACTTATTTGTCTGGGATGATATCCAAACAATAAAAATGCCATGGGCTGTAAACACTCTCAGGAGAAGCAAGGCTGAGACAAGTGATAAATTATGGTGTTGTGGCAGGGGTCTGCCATATTTTAAAGACAGTGTAAGTTGGGCTTCCACAATGTGGGGACACTGGGATGAAATCTGAAAGAAATGATGAAGCATGACACTAAGAATTCCTTTCAGTGACCCACATGAAAAATGAACAGACAATAAGATTACCAGAGAGTTGAGTAAGACTTCTCTGTGAAAGAGAAAACTCAAACAAATGTTAAAAACGAAATTGAATGAAACTGAGACATAGCAGGCAGAAGAAAAATGAGTAGGGCAGAAACACTGGAAGTAATGTTTCAAACAAGGCAGGAGGTTCTGGAAAATATAGGTTTTACAAAGTACTGTTTCAACAACGTAAAATATCTAAAGTGCAGGGAACCAGTAAAGCAAGTCCTGTATAGGTATGGGATTCAAGGAGCTCAGTGTAGAAAGTGCTCATGATGTAGGCAAACCTCTCAGAGTAACAGTAGTAACTCACAAAAAGAAAAATATTATAAGGCTATTATAATTACACAAGATTGATTCCTGAGCATGAGTGTGGGAAAAACTACTTTGACCAATCCCTAACCTACATCTATACCTCCTCCTGATAGTTATAATGTCCATCACATATAACTTGGGGCAACAGAATAATTACAATTAAACTCCATATAATGGTATCTAAAGTGAGAAGGATAAATACAGCCAAAAGTCAGTTAAATAAATTATGGAAGCATTATTTTTAAAAAATGCTGTCCAGGCACATTTATCTTATTTAATCCTAAGAACAAACTCAACGGTTTCTCCAGTGTTCCAAAAGATGAATAAATTTGCACAGATTGTTCAAATGACAGGACCAAGGTCTCCTTGTTAGTGAAGGAATGAAAAAAAAATGCTTGATCATATTCACATCTCATAAAACTAAATCCCATACTCTTTTTTGACCCTTGGCTTTGATAAATCTTTTGTGACTTCGCTACAGAAACATTACACAATTACCATTAATTATAGTTTATGAGTTGATTAGTTGTGTTTTTCCCATGTATCACCATATTCTTAACACATTTTAATGGAGGAACATTCTTTTATTTATATTATTAACCGCAATCCTCATCTACCACTGAAATCACTGTATGATATTTACCCAAGATTACCATCTGGCTGTCTTTAAAATTTTTATTTTTATTTTTATTTTTAAAGAAGCATTAGATTATATAAATGTTGCATAAAAAATATAGGAATTTCCCATATGTCCCTCCCCCTCCCCCTCCAAGAATTTCCCACATTAACAACATCTTTTATTTGTGTGGTATATTTGTTACAATTGATGAACACATATTGAAGCATTGCTAATAACCATGGACTATAGTTTTACAGTATAGTTTATACTCTAGCTGTCTTTTAAGTAACATTAACCTCCTTACACTACCCATCTCAATCATTCTCACATTTAAAAATCAGCAGTGTTAGTTATACTCACTTTAATGTGTTACTATCAACTCTATCCATTTCCACATATTTACAACCAATCTTATCAAACACTCTACATTCATTCAGCATCGGCTTCCCCTTCCCAACGCACATTCTGTCTCCTACTAACCTATACTCTATAATTTAACTTCATAAATTTGCTCAATGAATTTAAATCATATCAGTAAGACCATAAAATATTCATCATTTTGTGTCTGGCTTATTTCACTCAACATAATATCCTTAAGTTTCATCCATGTTGTCATATGCTTCCCTTACCGATTTCATTTCTTTATACAGCTGAATAGTAATTCCATCATCCTATGTATATATTACATTTCGTTTATCCATTCATCATTTGAGGGGCACTTAAGTTGTTTCCATATATAAGCAAGTGTGAATAATGCCTCTATGAACATCAGTATGCAAATATCTGCTTACATATTTGATTTCAGTTCTTCTGAATATATTCTTAGTAGCGGGATTATGTCTCAAAAGGCAGTTCTATATTTAGCTTCTTGAGGAACCAGTAATCTGTCTTTCAGAGAGACTGCACTATTTTACCTTCCAACCTAGGGTGAAGGAGTGTTCCCATTTCTCCACACCCTCTCCAGAACTTATAGTTTGCTTGGGTTTTTTTCTTCTTATGTCCATTCTGTAAGGTGTGAAGTGATATATCATTACAGTTATGATATGAATATCCCTAATAGCTAGTTATGCTATTTGTATTTCCTCTTTGGAAATATGTCTATTCATTTTTTTTTGCCCATTTTTAAATTGAGTTTTTTGTCTTTTCATGGTTAAGTTATGTGATCTCTTTCTATAACATGGAAATCAAACCTTTATCATATGTGGTTTCTCAATATTTTCTCCCATTAAATAGGCTGTCTTTACAACTTCTTAACAAAGTCATTTGAAGCACAAAACTGTTTAATTTTAAGGAGGACCTATTTATCGATTTTTTTTCTTTAATTGCTCATGATTTGGATGTAAGGTTTAAGAAACCACAACCTATGACAAAATCTTGATGATGTTTCTGTGGCTATTTGGCATTGTTTATGAATTCCAAAAATAGATATTGGATTATGTTTATAAACTGGTCCTAACTTGGGCATGATTAAATTATGATTAGGGCTTTGATTGGGCAACATCAGTAGGCTTAATATAGCTTCTCTATATTTTCTAGGATTTTTATGGTTCTAGCTTTATATTTAGGTCCTTGATCAATTTTCAGTTAATTTTTATAAGGTATGACATAGGAATCCCCTTTCTTTCTTTTAGCTATGGATATCCAGTATTCCCAGAATCATTTGTTGAATATGCTCCTCTAAACCAGATGGGTGGTGTATTAATCAGCCAAAGGGGTGCTGATGCAAAATACCAGAAATCTGTTGGCTATTATAAAGGGTGTTTAATTGGGGTAGAAGCTTACAGTAACCATGAAGCATAAGATACTTCCTTCACCAAAGTCTCTTGGCATGTGATGGAATAAGATGGCTGCCAACATCTGCAAAGGTTCAGGCTTCCTGGGTTCCTCTCTTCCCAGGGCTTAGCTACTCTGCTCTCTCCACAAAGCCAGCTGTAGACTCTCAGGTGAATGGCTCATCTCTCTTCCCAGGTCCTCTGCCATGTCTAATGGACTCTTCTCTCCTTCCACACTTATCTGCTTCTCTGTGTGCTTACTTCCTTGGCTACAGGATCAAAACTCTCACCTCCCTTCTCTGCGGTGTGGTTTCTCTGTGAGTCTTTGCTTACCAAGGAGCTGGGGACTCAACATCCTACTGATGTGGCCAATATTTAATCAAGTAAAAGTAAAACCTCTGTATCAAACATAATCTAATATGCCCAGTTTACAAACATAATCCAATATCTACTTTTGGAATTCATAAACAATATTGAACTGCTACAGGTGATTTGTCAGCCTTGTCAAAAATCATGTGACCATAGATATGAGAGTCAATTTCTGAACTCTCAGTTCAGTTCCATTGGTCAATTTGTCCATCAGTATGCCAGTACCATGCTGTTTTTACCACTGTAGCTAAGTAATCTGCTTCAAGTTTGGAAAATCGGGTTCTCCAAAATTGTTCTTCTTTTTAAAAATATATTTGGCTATTTTGGGGTCCTTACCATTCCATATAAATTTGATAATTGGCTTTTTCATTTCTGAAAAAAGGCTGTTGGAATTTTTATTAGGATTGAACAGAATCTGTCAATCAGTTTAGGTAGAATTGGCATCCTAATGATATTTATTCTTCTAATCCATGAACATGGAATATCCTTCCATTTATTTAGCCCTTCTTTTGTTTCTTTTAGCAATGTTTTATACATTTCTGAAGAGCCTTTTATGCCCTTGGTTACATTTATTCCTAAATATATGATTATTTTAGATTCTATTGTAAATGGAATTTTTTTCTAACTTACTATTCAGTTTATTCATTAGTTGTGTAAAAAACACTACTGATTTTTGCCTATTAGTCATGTTATCCATCATATTGCTGAAATTTTCTATTAATTCTAGTGACTTTATTATGGATTGTTCAGGATTTTCTAGGTATAGGAACATATCAGCTAATAGCAAAATTTTACTTCTTCCTTTTCCATTTGGGTGTCTTTTATTTCTATTTCTTGCCTAAGTGCTCCTGCTATAATTTCCAGCATAATATTGAACAACAGCATAGACAGTGGGCATCCTTGTCTTGTTCCCAACTTCAGCAGGAAAGCTGTGTACAAAGTTAGCTGTGTGTTCTTCATATATGCACTTTATCATATTGAAAAAGTTTCTTTTTATTCTTCTCTTTCAGAGTGTTTCTATCAAGAAAGGATGTTGTATTTTGTCAAATTTCTTTTCTGCATCATTGAGAGGAAAATGTGATGTTTCTTATTCCATTTATTAATGTGGTTTAGTACACTGCTTGGTTTTCTAATGTTGAACAGCCCTTGCATACCTGGTATAAAACCTACTTGATGGTGGTGTATAATTCTTTTAATGTGCTGTTGGATTTAGTTTGCAAATATTTTGCTGAAGATTTTTGGATCTATGTTCATTATAGATATTGGTTTGAAATTTAATTTTTTTCGTGGGTGTTCATCTAGTTTTGGTATTAGAGTTATGTTAGCTTCAAAGAATGAGCATTCCCTCCTGATCAACTGTTTGGAAGAGTTTGAGCACGATTGGTATTGGATTTTCTTTAAATTGTCTCTAGAATTCACTTGTCAAGCCATCTGGTCCTAAGCTTTTCATTTTATGGATGTTTTACATGAATGTTCCAATTTCTTTGCATATGATTGGTTTGCTGAGGTCTTCTATGTCTTCTAAGGTCAGTAAGATTTCTTTGTGTGTTTATAGGAATTGTCCATCTCATTAATGTTGTCCAGTTTTTTGGTGAATAATACTTCATATTATCCTTTTATAATCTCTTTTATTTCTTCAGTGTCAGTGATGATGTCACTCTTATTATTTCTGATTTAATTTATTTGCAAATTATCTCATCTTTTCTTTGTCATTCTAGATAAGATTGACAATTTTGTTGATCTTATTGAAGAACCAGATTTTAGTTTAGTGAGTTCTATTTTTTTAAATTCTCAAATTCATTTTTTTCTGCTCTAATCTTCATTATTTCTTTCTATCTTTTTGCTTTGGAATTAGTTTGCTATTCTTTTCTAGTTCCTTCAGGTGTGTAGTTAGCTCTTAGATTTTAGCTGTTTCTTCTTTTTTTAATGTAAGCATTGATGGCTATTAATTTCCCCCTTAGCACTGTCTTCATTGTATCCTATAAGTTTTGATATCTTTTTGTTCTCATTTTCATTCATCTTGACATATTTACTCATTTTTCTTGCTATTTCCTCTTTGACCTACTGGCCTTTCAAGCATGTATTGTTTAATCTTCATATGTTTGTGAATTTCCCCTTTTTTCCTTTTATTGATTTCCACAACTTCATTGTATAGTTTCAATATATATAAATGAATTGACATCTGACTTATTACCTGTGGTCTATCCTGGAGAAAGATAAGATCGATGAGCACTTGAAATGAATGTATATCCTGTTGTTTGGGGTGTAGTGTTCTATAAATGTCTGTTATGTTTAGTTCATTAATGATATTATTCAGGCTCTCTGTTTCCTTATTTATACTCTGTCCAGAGGTTCTCTCCATTGCTGAGTGTAGTGTATTGAAGTCTACAACAATTACTGTAGAGACGTACATTTCTCCCTTCATTTTTGCCAGTGTGTGCCTTATGTATCTTTGGCATCCAGATTAGGTGCATAAATATTTATTATAGTTATTTCTTTCTGGTAAATTGCCCTTTTTGTTAACATATAGTGACCCTCTTTACCTGTTATAACAGATTTGCATTTAAAATCTGTTTTGAAAGATATTAATACCTCTACTCCAGATCTTTTTGGGTTACTATTTGCATGGAACATCTCTTTCCAAACTTTTGCTTGTAATCTGACTGTGTTTTACATCTGAGGTGAGTCACTTGTATACAGCAGACAGAAGGATCATATATTTTTTTATCATTTCTATCAATCTATGTCTTATGATTGGGGAATTCAATCCATTAACATTACTCACTTTGTCTATTTTATCCCTTGGATTTCCATTGTCATATCTTACTATTGTCTGTCTTTTAAAACTTTCAGTTATCCTTACTTATAATCTTTATTTGTACACTCTTTTCTAAGCCTCTTAAACTTTCATGCTGTAGCACATTCTTTAATATCTTTTGTAAACTCATCTGTTGGTGACAAACTCTCTCCATTTTGTTTGTGAAGTCTTTAACTCATCCTCATTTTTTAAGGATGAATTTTCCAGATAAAGAATTCTTGGCTGGAAGTTTTTCTCTGTTGGTACCTTAAATACATCATAACACTCCATTCTCACCTCCATGGTTTCTGATGAGAGATTGTAACTTAGTCTTATTGAGACTCCCTTGTAAGTAATACATTATCTTTTTTTAGCTACTTTCAGAATTCTCTCTTATCTCTGGCATTTGGCATTGTGAATATTAGGTGTCTTTGTGTAGGTAAATTTGGATTTATTTTATTTGGGCTGTATTGTCTTTCTTGAATATTAATATAAGAGTTGGGATATTTTTCATCATTATTTCCTCAAATATTCTTTCTGCACATTTTTCTGTTCTTTTCTCCTTCTCAAGCACTTATAATGCATACATTTGTGTATTTTACACTGTCATCCAATTCCCTGATACCCTCTTAAATTTTTTTTTCCATTCTTTTCTCTTTCTTCTCTGTCTTTTCAAGATCAGATGCTCCATCTTCTAACTCACTAATTCGGTCCTCCACCAATGCAAAACTGCTGTTCAATGCCTCTAATATATTTTTTTATCTCATTTATTGTGTCTTTCATTCCCATGAGCTCTGTTACTTTTCTTTGCAATTTTTCAAATTGTTCTTTATGTTCATCCAGTCTTTTTAATATCCTTTATCTCTTTAGTCATATTTTCCTTCAACTTCTTGAAATGACTTAGGAGATTTATGTGAACATCATTGATTAGTTTTCTTAAATAATGCATCTCATCAAGATTCTTGGTTTTTTCTCCTGGCTGGCCTATATCTTCCTGTATTTTAGTATAGTTTATAATTTTTTGCTGATATCTTGACATCTGATTATGTTGGTTATTTACATTGTTTGTCTATCTCTTTCTCTTGCCATATGGTTTTGTTTTACAGCTCTTCTTTGTTTTTTTGTTCAATCTGTCCTAAAACTTTAAGATTTCCCTTTTTAAGTATCAAAACACGTTCAGGGACCCACTAATGAGAAACAGACCAGATCAGTGTGGTTCTGTAAAGAAACGATAGACAAGCCTTGTCTTTCTTCACTTTCTCAGCTGGCTAGCAGATGGTGGTCTTTGGAAAACCTTTCCTTAGAGATGAATTTTTCAGTTTCTACTGACTGGATTTTCTGAGCCAGTGATTTATAACTGGGCTATGCTGTTTAAATTCACTGAAAAGAAGCCACACTCTGTCCACACCTCACCCATTCTCTTCACAGTGAGGAATATGTCTTTTCCCTTCTCCATTGGCTGCTCAAGTACAGGTTTTGTGGAGGCTGTTCATTTCAAGGGTAGAGGATGGGCTGCATTTCCTGCCATGGGTGTCAGTAACTCACAGTTTTCCCTTTGGCTTCTTTGTCTTTCTATCCCCAGTCTATCCTGGAAATTGCATGATGAACTCTCCTGGTTAACAGATCCCCAAAGCAAGTCCTTCAGACAACTTCTGCTGTTTCTTCCTTTTTTTGTAAGAGAGCTGCACTTTGCCTGACATACACAAATGCAATCTTCCTGATAAACTGTAATTTTAGAAATGCAAAAATTTAACTCATAGAAATTTAAAAATGAATACATGGAAAACATATCTACATTATTTCACTAATAGGAACATCAGTAAGATAATAATACTGATTCAAAGAGAATTTAAGTGTGGTTTATTGAATTTATTACAAAATGTGCAAAAAAGAAGGTTTTGATTCATTTTTTTTATTTTTTAAATATAATATGCATTTAGACAAATCAAAATATCTGAAGTGTAAGGCTTAATGACTTGCCTGTTTCAGGAAAACAAGATAAGAAGCAGAATATTGCCAGCACTACAGAAGATGCCCTTATGCTGTCTTCTAGTCATTATTACTCCTATCAAGGTAACTCGTCTTCTGTAGCAAAAGTTAATTATGTTGTAAGTAATTTTAAAGTTAGAGTTGTTTTAATATAAATGCATAAATACACCATTTGCATGGGCTATATGAATTTTAACAAACATATAGTATTGTATAACCACAATCATCTTATATGATTTTTCCATCACTCTAAAAAATTTCCGTCAACCACCCTAAAGTCAATCACCCCCCTTTACCCTCAATTCTGGCAACCAAAGATCTATTCCCCATTGTAATAATTTTTCTCTTTCCACAATGTGATCTAAGAGGAATTACATGATATGTAACTGTAGCAGTTTGATATGGTTTACAAATTCCAAAAATAGATATTGAATTATGTTTGTAATCTAGTCTGTACCTGGGCATGATTAAATTATGATTAGGGATTTGATTGGGTTATATCAGTTGGATGCTGAGTTAATTCCCCCTTGGTGGGGCAGGGACTCACATATAAAACTATACAGCAAAGCAGAGGAGTTAGTTGGAGTTTTGATGTTGGAGTTTTGATGCTGGAGTTTTGAACTGGAGACCAGGAAGTAAGCACACAGAGGAGAAGAGCACCTGAGCCTGGACAGAAACAATCCCCAAGGAGATAGACAGTCAGTTGCCTGATATTCTGCAGCTGGCCTGTGAAAAAAACAGAGGAGCTGAGCTTGGAAAGATATGAGCCTCAGGAAGACAGGAACCCAGGAAGCCTGAACCCTGGAAAACTTCAGCAGCCATCTTACTCCAACACGTGGTAATAGACTTTGGCGAGGGAAATAACTTACACTTAATGGCCTGGTAACTGTAAGTTTCTACCCCAAATAAATACTCTTCATAAAATGCCAACAGATTTCTGGTATTTTGCCTCAGCATGCCTGTGGCTGAATGATACAGAAACCTTTTGTGTTTGGCTTCTTCTACTCAAACATTTTTTTGAGACCCATCTGTGTATTCACATATATAAATTGTTTGTTCCTATTAATTGCAGAGTTGTATTCTTTTGTACCAGTGTACCTCAGGTAGCTTGCCCATTCCCTAGTGGATGGACATGTTATGTCTTTCAAATTATAGAATATAGATATCAACACATGGTTCTCTCTGTGGATATATGTTTTTATTTTGCTGGATAAATAACAAAATATGAGATTATGGGGCCATAAATTAAGTGATTTCACTTCACAAGAAACTATGAGATTGTTTTCTAAAGTGACTGCATCAGTTTGCATTCTTACCAGCAATGGTTGAGACTTGCAATTGCTCTGTATTCTTGCAAGTGTATTGTATTATCAGTTATTATGTATTTGAATTTTAGCCATTTATTTAAAAAAAAAAATCTGTGAAATCATATTGTGGCTTTAAATTCTATTTATCTATGATGCATAATACTGAGCAACATTTTGTGGGCCAAGATGTCATCTACATATTTTCTTTGTTGAAGTGTCAGTTCAAGTTTGTACATATTTTTGTTCAAACTTTGTAAGCCCCATTTATCTAGACATTTATCTTTTCAATACTGTCATATTCTGTTGATTACTTAACTTTATGATAAGTCTTTAAATAAGAAAGTGTCATATTCTGTTGATTATTTAAGTTTATGATAAGTTCTTAAATCAGATAACTTGAATCCACTACTTTTATTCTTTTTCAAGTTAATTTTGAGTAGATTATTTCTTTATTTTTACATCTAAATTTTAGAAGGAGCATTTCCATATCAGCCAAAAAGTTGCATAATTATTAGCTAGGATTGCATTGAACCTATAGCTCAGTTTGGGATTGCATTCAATTAATAGGTTGTTTCTAATTGGGATGCCTATTTGTATCATTTTTCTTTATTTCTTTATTCCTTTAAATTCAGATTCTATGACCTTCATTAACTATTTGCTAAGTGAAAATTTCTAGTTGTGGGGACTGGAATCCATGTACTTTCCAAAATTTTCCAAGATTTCTTATTAAGATATCCAGGAACTAGTATAAACATATATATATATATGGGATCCCCAAATGAAAAAGCATACAAATTTAAAAATATGTGACCTCGAACTCTACTAGATACCATGTGTTTTTATATTCTAACACATAAAATTTTACAGTTATCTATCTAATGTCCCATGTCTCCTATTGATATATATTATCCACAAATTTATAATATTTATATTTTATTTCCTCCATGAAATTCTTGCTAGATGAAAATAATCTCTCATAATAATTAGAAATGTATCACTTGACAATTTATATATGACCATAGTAATTTTTATTAAACAAAATATAAATTCTGAAACAGGTTATGCTTTTATATTATTCCATTATATATATGATTATTGGCATTTTGAGAGAGTTAAAGAGGTTATAATACTAAGAATGGAAGCCAAGGAGCTGTGGGGGGCATCATAGTGCAGGGTATTGGTGGTGAGGGGATGTGTGGGGAAGGTTGCACCTGGGCATACCTCTATGGAATATGAACGTGTTCATCTTGTGATAAGGTGTGATCTCATTGGTTAGAGACCCACACAATAAATCACAAAATATTAAACTCCCATCCTGTGGAATCCTGCTACTTTCTCAGATAGAGGGACAAGAATCTCTTTAGTACATGCAGTGGCTAATAAAAGAAAACAGACCAATATGCCAAGCTTTTAGTGTTAATGCTTTTAGTTATGAACCTTATTCTTGTAAAACTGAAACTTAGCTTAATAATAACAATAGCCTAAGAGTTACCTACTATAAACCTTCTTATTACTCAAATGTGGCCTCTCTCTAAGCCTAACTCAGCAAGTAAATGCACTACCTTTTTCCCTGCTGTGGGGCATGACTCTGGGGATGAGCTTCCATGTAACTGAGGGATTAATACCCAAGCACCAACCAGTGATGCATTTAGAAAAAGACCTTGATCTAAACGGGGAAACATTAATTATAAAAGAGATTTTATGACTAAGAGATTTCAAAGTGAGTCATGAGGTCATTCCAGAGGGAGTACTCATGCAAGTCTCAGGCAGATCTCACTAACTGCCACAGTAAAAAAAGCCTCTAAAGGGGTGCACCCGAGAGATCTAGAGACATCTGGACCCTATAGGCAAGGCACGCAACCATATGAAATCAGCACCTGTTGGTGGGTCTTACCTTGGAATACATGACAACCTATTTCCCAATGTATCAGAGTTAGACGCATTTATGATTTTCCTATACATGGTTCCTCTATCCCTTTTATTGACCCTATAATTAGTACTATACTCATTTGATATATGTCCCAGAGACTTATTCTTCAGTCTGTTCATATGCTGGTTGAACCTTGCATCTCAGCAGAGTTGCGGACAACATCTGCTTTCCAGTTCAACAGATTTTCCCAGGACAATGAACAAAGTAATAATGATGGATAATCCCTATCCACCAAAACAGAGATTATCTACTACTGCAAGCTCAGGAGTTCCTACCATCTGCACCATAATATCTAATCTCCCTCTCAATCTGAAGTAGAGTGGGCAACAGCATCCCCACATCATCAGGGTTGAGGAATGAACAAACTTTAGGGGAGAATGCAACCATGAAACAGTAAACATTATTAATGTAGTGATAGAAGATCATGTAACATGGATATAAAGATAGTGGTTACCAGGTGTACTGAGGGGAGAAGGAGAGAATATAGGTGGAACATAGGGCATTTTTAGGGCATTGGAATTGCTCTACATGATATTGCATGCTGGATACAAGCCACTATACATTTTGTCAAAACCTATAAAATTGTATGGTGTAAAGTATAAACCATAAGCAAAACTATAGACCTTGTTTAGCAGTAATGCTTCAATATTTATTCATTGATTGTAACAAATCCACCACACTATTGAAAGATGTTATTAAGAGCATAAAATGTGGGAGGGGGTGGGGTAAATGGGAATCGATTATACTTTTGATGTAACTATTTTGTAATCTAAAGCCTTTTTAAAAATAAAGTTTATTATATAAAAAAATGTAAATGGATGAGACCAGTTATACCTACAGAGATTCTGACGTGCCTTTTCATTTTCAAGGTGCATTACTAGAATCCTAGATAGATATTGTACTGAAAATAGTGGCATTCTGCAGAAAAGAGATACATGAAATCAAAGCAGTAAATAAGATTTAAAAGGGAATATAGAACTTTCACTTCTATGTAGGATGTAAAAATCTTCAAAGATCATTTCCTCATCTTTAACAATTTTAAAAAGCCATAAATCCTCAAAACTTCAACTTTTCTTGAGCCTATCATCAGGAAGATGTTGGAAACATCTAAGAAATCACATTCCAAGTAGGGACAAGGCTCACAAATAGGACAAGAATAAATGAAATGTTTTATCCTTTGACAAAGGGTGACAGAAAATGTGGTCACTGTACAAGTAGAAAGGAAACATAAAGATACAATTTGCAGAATTGTTAAAGCCAAGCATGAGCTACAGTGCTAATTGTGAAAAACAGTGAGCTGAGAGATAAGGAGTTTGCATTCATTGTCAATAACTTATCTGCAGGGCTATATCAAGTGCTCAAGGGAAAGACTAGGGGCCAGGAGGGAGAACTTCAGATAACTTCACAGAACAACCTTCAAAATACCAAATACTCTCCTCCTCCGGTCAACTACATGAAGAATCCCTATGATTGTATCAATCATTGCCATATTCTTACTTTAGTGTGCCTAAAAGTATATGATGTTTATTGATACCCAACCACACAATTGCTCCTGCATATGGACAGCATCTAAAAGAATATTAAAAATTGTTTCCTTATCTTATCCTTAGTTACCAAAAAAAGCCCAAATCCTGTAATAAGATCTTTCTAAAGTCCTATCACTTAGAAACTGCTTATTTTTCCAATGGCATATGTTCTTCCTCACTGTGATGAGTAATAAAACCAAAATGTTCCACCACAGATGGCCCTGGATTCTGTAACAAAAGAACATTGGCAATTATTAGGTTAGAAGGTCTAGATGAGAGAATAGCAACATGTATGGATATGAGTGGAATTGCATTAAAAGGATGGAATCTATAATTTAGTGTCCAATGAAGTGCTAGAAATAGAGCTTTTAAAAGCACACATGGAACATAAGAAACCAAAAATTCCATCATCAGAAACATCTATATGTTCAATAAAGATGAGGAAAAAATCAGTGAACTTGATAATAAGCCATTAAGAATTAACTAACAGAAAAAAATATTCAAGAAAAAATGAAAAGTGCAGGGAAAACTATCCAAGGCATATGGTACAATATCAAATGACATAATATGCATATAGTTAGTATCCTACACAAGAATAGAAAGGGAGGACATAAAAAGAAATATTTAAAGTAATAATGATCAAAACTTTTCTGAAAATAAGGAAATACATTAAACCTCAGATTCACAAATTATAAAAGATCCCAGGAAGGTGAAATACATATAGCAAATCAAGCAACCAACAAAACACATCTGCACTCCTTGATCACACAGCTCAAAAGCCAACATAAATAAAAATTATGTGGGAAGTCCGAGGATAGAACAGACCACACACAGAAAAAGAACCATGAGAATTACAACAGACATCATCAAAAGCTATGCAAACCAGAACAAATTGAAGAGTCATGTTTCAAATACTGACAGATAATAACTGTCATTGTAGGATTCAATACCAACTTAAATACCTTTCAATTATAAAAACAAAATTAAAACTTTTACAGAAAAATTAACACACACCCACATACAGAAGTAATACAGCTAACAAACTTGTGTTTCAAAAATTTTCTAGGTAAAAAGGGAATGATAACAGAAGAAACCTGGGGTCTACTCAAAGAAATAATAATGTAGATATGTAAAATTGAAAGTAAATATATCAAATAATGGATTTTAAAAAATATATTCGCTTTAAAATAATTGTCAATAGGAAAATTGCTTTGCTGTATTGCAAAGCTTAAGTCACATATTAAAGCAAAATATATCATAATGTCACAAAGAAAGGGAAAGATGACTTGCATTGCTACTACTCAAAGGTTAATAATCCCTAAGACAACCACTGTGAAAAGAGAAGACAGATTTGCCAATATTAGAAATGGAAGAAGAATAACACTACATTCCCCACAGATATTAAAATCATAGTAATAAATTGTTATAATTGTTTTGTTAAATTTCATGATTTATATGTAATGTACAATTCCTTATAGATACTCATAGCAGAAAAATAGGTAACCTTAGCAGTTTTATATCTTTAAAGAATTTGAATTTTTCCTTAAAAAGATTCTACCTGATAAAAGACATTATTTTCCAAATGCAAATATCTCATATTTCCCTCAGACAGGGGAATGTGAACATAGAGCTTTGTAAAACCTCTTCATACATGCAGAAGAAGACAATATATTGGGAGATGATAGAGTAACAACATAAAAGAAACTGAGTCACAGGGTTACCCATGGAAAAGAGCCACCCACAAACCCTAGTCAGGGAAAGTCTGCATTGCTACATACAAGTATTATACTTTCCCGATTTTTGAGCCATTGTGTTTCTGAACCCTTTCTTTCACCAGGACAGCCTGTATCTGACTAATACCAGGACTGTCTCCATCCCAGTCACATCACCAGAAAAATCTTTCTTTCCTTTACAAAGTTTGTATTTTTCTGTAAATATAGTTATAATTGTATGTTTGAAAAAATTTAGGTGGTATTGCCAATGCCACACTATTTTTGTTCATGATCTCTATAGAATGTCTGCCAGCATTATACACCTTTACAAAACCCTCTTATTTTTAATTAAAAAATATAATAAAGCAATGAATAATTTTTTCAACTGTGGTAAGAGTAGGATACATTTGTAGAAAAGCAGTCATTTCACAGTGTGGTGATGAAGAACGTGAGGTGTACAGTCAGGCTGAGTGGACTCAAATATAGGCTTGTCCTGTACCCTTTAGATTGATGCTGAACAAGGTCCATAAGCTCTCTGTGTCCCAGTTTCATCCTCTGTAAAATTTATTCAAATACATTTATTGAGGCCCTCTTCTAGGATTTGGGAATCAGGATTGAACTTATTTGGCAATAATCTTGTGCTTGTAGAGCTTTCATAGTTGAGAAAAACTCAGAGGAAACAAATGGCATAAGCAAAAGATACAGAATATTACATGGGTAACTGCTGTGGAAAACACATGCAGCTTGGTAAGGGATGAGTAAGATTTGATTTAATAGTGTGGCAAGGGATGATCGTATGAGGAAGAGAATAAGAAAAGATCCATGCAATTATCTGGGCAATAGGAAATTCAGGAAGAAGAAAAAATGGAAAAAGTTCAGGCAACATCTGGGGTAATATATATGGGGAAGCATGAGGAGGTCTGAGTGGCCACTGCAAAGAAGGTATGACAGATACAATCATAAAGGATGAGTTCACAGAAGTAAGGAGGAGAGACAAGATCATGCTGAATCTGGAAGCTATTATAATGTTTTGATTTTTACCCTAGTGTGATGAGAAGTGTTGTAGGTTTTGTGAAGCAAAGTGGCATGATACAACTTACTTTTAAAGAGTCATACTCTGGTCCCACATTGAAATAGATTCAAGTGTAATAAGGCAGAAAACAGGGAAGACCAAATATAAAACTTCACCTATAATTTAAATACCTAGATGGAGGTTCTTTAGGCCAGGGGGTAGCAAATGAGGTATTGAGAAAAGTCACCCCCAAATATATTCTGTACATAGAATCAATATGATATGCAGATGTACTGGATGTGTGGTCTATGACATAGAGGAAATTAGATGATTACCCTTAAGCTTTTCCTGAACAAGTAGGAGGATGGCTTTCCATTACCTGAGATTAAACTTTAGACATTTAAGGAACCAATCTGAGATTTACCTTGTGAATATAAATCTGAAGCCTTTGAATATTGTCTGGAACTCAGTAGGTGCTCAGTAAACATAATCCAATTTTACTATTAATTTATAAAAACAATAATTTGCAAATAAAAACTAATGTTCATATTTTGTCATGTTCTATTCCAGTCTTATTTTATCTAACATTATTTAAAGACTTATAAGTATAATAAATGACACAATGAATGTACAAGATGTGGAATTAGCCAAAAATATATATTATTAAAAATAAATCCTTATGACAGACATCTCTATTTGCAAACAAAAGAAAGAGGAATGCGATAAATATAGATTCTAGACAACATAGATTTCAGAGCAAAAATAAGTCATAATACAATAATCTATATGATAAGTTAAAACTTACATAGAAATTTAGGATGTAGAGGAAAGTAAAGCACATTTTAATTATTTGAGTAAACTGAAGAACAGTGACAAATTGGTGGAAAGTTGTTAAATATTTAAACTATAAAACAGAGGTTGAAAATTATTTTGGTTATTCAAAATCTATTTTGGAAAATAGCCAAATATAATTTTATAAAGAAAACCTTAATATAAGTTAAAAATACAAATCACTTGAATGCAAAAATATATATATATCTAATAACCATTGTAAAAGTTTAATTTAAGAAAATCAAAAACTTGGAAAATGAAGAAAACATACTTTTAAAAATATAGATTGAATAGCACAGAAAATTAAAACTGCAATTACAGATCATACAGAGGGATATTTTTAATGGAAATTTTATCAAACTGTGTGACTAAAACAAATGGGATATCACAAATTTGGATTTAATATTGATAGTTAATTTTACCCATTTTCTCTATTAATTTTTTTAAGTGAGCAAAGATTTTAACTAAAGAATTTATTTCTTTTTAAAGACTTTAACAAACTTATAGAAATCAAGAAAAGGAAATAATTTTTTTTTTTAATCATACTGCAATTTAAAAAAGAAATACTAATTACTGAAGCTTGTTTATACATCACAGAAGATAGGGTTTTCAAATAAGTAGCAAGTAGACCCAAAAGAGATATTACTGCATTACTGCATGCAGATATTTATCATAATGAATTTACAAAACTTCATGTCTCAAAGCATTGTAAGATGAAATTCTTGATTTCACTTTATGTATTAAGAAAACATTCATCTCACACATTTTAATGATGAAGGCTTTACCAATTATTTTAGAGATGAGGGGAAAACAAAGTTGCACAAGAGATAGAGAAAATGACAATCATTTTGTATATGTAATATACAAATACACATACCTAAGATTAGTTCAGAAGACCATGATTAAAACTATCAGAAATGGTTTGAATATTCCTATTTTCATTAAAGTTTGAAAATATTTTCCAAATCTTCTTCATTGTTCACATACAGTTTTTCTATAACTTAACTCTATCAAAATATTTTACTTTGCTCTAACGCCAAATATTGAAGCACTCTTTTTCTTTTTTATCTGTTTGTTTATGACTAAAATAAATCAAAAGTACTTATGAAATACCAGTGAATATTATAATAACAAAAGGCATTGAGTATTCAAAACTTTGCAAGAAAGTAAGCAACCAGATGAGAGTGATCAAAATTTATTATGACTGGATTAAATTTTTAAATTTAACATCTCCTTTAATATTTATAAAACTCTATAAATTTAAAATTATCAATAGAGTCATTTAGGAACTAATTTATTTTGAAAACATGTATTTAAACCCCAGGATTATCACATAATTCATGGCTTCCAAATACTATGTTGATTTATAAAAACGTATTATTGGAAATGTTCCAGGGTATGTGTGGTAATCAGAGGATAATTAAATAGAAATGCAAACTAATTAAAGGATGCTACTTCCCGGGGATGAGCCTCCCTGGCAACGAGGGATTAATACCAAGTGCCAACTGGCAACAAGATCAGAAAAAGACCTTGAATAAAAGGGGGAAAAGGTAGAGAGAAATGAGTTCACGTGGCTAAGAGACTTCAAAGAGAGTCGCGAGGTCATCCCAGAGGTAATACTTATGCATACCTCAGTAGGATCTCATAGAACACCAAAGTGGATATCACCCCACACTGAGGGACCCCTGAGGGCTCTGGTAACAACCAGGTCCTATACAAGTGGGGATAGCCCCAGAGAATGATGCCTAATTAGTGGGCTCTTCATTGGCATCTGTGTTCCTGAAAGTGACAGAGTAGGACTCAAATAAGTCATCACTGCACATGGTCCATCAGTCCCTTCTACTCAAACCTATATGTGATGCAGGAGTTTTTAGGTGTACTTCCAGAGACTGTATCCTCTGGCCCACCTATGTGCCAGGTTTGCCTGGAATCTTGGTGGAGCTGCAACTCCTACCCTACAGCTCAATGGACTCATCCAAGTAACTGGCAAGGAGACGACGATGGGCAACGGCCATCCCAGGGAATGGAGAGGGCCTGCAGCTGAAGGCAAGATAATCTAATCCACTATATCCATGGGATATAAGCCCTCTCTCACTTGAAGGTGGAGTGGACATCACCTTCCAAGTCCCCTCAGGATTGGGGGAGGAGCTGTGGACTAGAGTGAACTTGGTGGTGTTCTGTTGTAGACATATTGTGATTCAAGCAATGGAAGAAATTGTAGCAGTGAGGTGGAGCTGGTGGCCACTGGACATTTTGGGGGCAGGGAGAGGAGGGGCAGTTGAAATATTGGGGCTATTTTGGGACTTTGGGGGTTGTCCTGAGAGGCGAAGTGGCGACGGATGTAGGCCATTTTCCATCAGAATATACCATGCAGAATTGGGTGGGAGAGAGTGTGGTTTGTGATGTGAACTGTGGCCTATGCTCGGTGGCAAGGCCCCAGGATGTGTATATCCATTGTGGGTGTTGTACCACACCGATGAGGAATGGTTGTGTGGGATGTTGTTGGAGGTGTGGGCGGTGGGAAACATGGGAATCCCTGTAATTTCTGAGTAATAATTAGGTAATCTAAGCACCTTTCAAAATATATATATATATATATGTATGTGTATAACAAATAACATTTATGTAAACAAATGCACATATATGCATATGTATTGATATATCATTTTACAAATATTTGTATGTATTGTGAAAAATTTGATTTTTACCCACAATAAAAAAAAAAGAAGTTATAGCAAAAAATAAAAAAATAAAGGATGCTAATGTGTTTATAAAGAAACTGTGTACATACCCAAACAGGAAAGGAAGAAAAGATAAGCTCAAATAGTCAGTATCATTGTCATTTCAATTCCCTGGTTCTCTCTCACTTGTACATTACTCTAATCAAAGCATTTTTCACTTATCTGTTCCTAAGACTACAAGTTAATGGATTCAGCATAGGTATCACCATAATATAAAAGACAGAGGCCACTTGATCCTTTCCCAGTGAGTAAGAATTCTTTGGTTTTAAATTAATAACACTTGTAGGGCCATAAAAGATGGTGATGCCCAGGAGGTGGGAGATGCAATTAGAGAAGGCTTTCTGTTTTCCTGCAGTAGAATTTTCAGAATAATAGGCAGAATGGACCCATAAGACACAAGGATTTTTGTAAGAGACACAATTACATTTATGGCAGTGAGAATGATTATGATTTCACTGTCCCGAGTGTCAGTGCAGGACAGGGCTAAAATAGGGATATTGTCATAGAAAAAGTGAGAGATTACATTTGATTTGAAAAAATGCAAACTGTTCAAAAAAAGAATGTTGACTAATCATTCAGTAAAGCCAATCAAATAGGACCCAGAGATGATGGTGCTCCAGAGTCTGGTGGACATAATGACTTAGTAGTGAAGAGTGTTGCAGATACCTACATAGCTGTCATAGGCCATTGATCAGAGAAGAAAAAATTCAGTGACAAGAAGACAAAAAAATACAACTGGATGAAACACCCCATGAATGAAATAGACTTATTGAAAGTTAGTAATATCTCTAAGGTTTTAGGTATGATGACTTTTGAGTAACTGAGGCAGAGGAATGAGAGGTGACTCACGCACAAGTACATGGGGGTGTGAACCTGGAGATCCAGGTGAGTTATCAGTGTCATCCCTGCATTCCCCAGCAACCTAATAAGGTATATCAGGAAAAACAGCATAAAGAGGACCCACTGGATCTCTTCAGAGTCTGTCAATCCCTTAAGGATGAATTCAGGCACATTTGTGCTATTCCTATGTCCCATAGTACCCAACTGTTGAAAACTGTTGAGAGATCAAAGGAGCTTCTTCACATGAATGACATCAATATGGTTTTTGTTTATAGAAATGATCTGGTATTTTAAAAAATTACTTTAGTGATTCTAGAAATTGATAATGAAAAATAGTTTGCAAAATATGACTATAAAATATCTGTATTTGATTGTCCAATATAAATTAGACCTAAAACAGCATTTGGACAGTATATAATAGAAAATCATAAATGTTGCATAATTAGAATGATCTTGTCTCTATTATATATACCTCCCTTAATTAACACATTTATACAGATGAAAATATTATACTTATTATTACATAGTAATACTATTTTACACACATTTTTAGAGATGAAAAAGAGCACAGAAAGTTAGGTAACTTATGAAGAGCCACACCGTTAACTGTTGGCTCTGTGTTTCTACCAAGATTGGTTGAGCCCAGAGATCATGCTCATAACTCTACATTCCCACTTGTAAATAATTTCAGAAAAAGAAAAAATAAATGCTAGATATATAATAAGATATGATAGAGAGTTAATGTATATTATACTGTGCTGTTAAATGCAATTATTATCTAACAAAATGACAGACCAAAAATTCAAACTTTAGACCAATTTACTAGGTGTTTATTAGTATTATACACCACACATTACTATTAATTTGATTCCTACATGAATACGAATGCATTGCTGTAGCAATAACAACAGTTTTCTTTTGCCTTAGGAGACTCTTATTGATAGGCTTCAGTGTGACCACAAATAAGCAAAGGTCACAGAGATGAGTGCCACACTTTCAGGTAAAATGTACTGTTATTTTAAACCATTTCCTGACCCATTTATTTAAATAGGTCACTTTCTCCAGATTCATAATATATTAATTTTTTTTTTAAAGTGAAGGGTCTTGTAGCTTTAATTATTTCCCTGGAAATACCAATGATAATAAATTAATTCTGGTATAGAAATTATTTTAATTAATGCTTTTAAATGATTCTTTTTGTAAAATTAAAGGGAACTCAAGCTGAGCCTGTTAAAATTATCATACCGGAGATGTTTTTTCTTTCTTTCTTTCCTTCCTTCCTTCCTTCCTTCCTTCCTTCCTTCCTTCCTTCTTCCTTCCTCCCTCCCTCCCTCCCTTTTTCTCTCCCTCCCCCTCCTTCTTTCTCTTTCTCTTACTTTATTTTTCTCACTCTTTCTCTCTTTCTATTTCTCTCTTTCTCTTTTTCATTTCTTTCATTCTTTCTTGCCAAATCCCTGTATTCAAAGTCATCAACATTGGTGGAGTTCGAGTCCTCACAGTCATGTCAGAGAACAAACTGAAGAATTGTTTCACCTCCTAGGAGAAGTGGTTGTGAAATGGGATTCCTGAATGAGCCAGCAGACCTCAGATACTGAATACACCCTGCCCTACCTGAGGCCTGGTCAGTGGGGCAATGCCCAGAGAGTTGCGGCACATGGTGGAGGAACCCCACAGAGTGGCCATATATATATCATACCCTATTCCTGCAAATTCTTCAGTGCCACTCAGTTGTGGAATCAATTTCTGACCAAAGATAGGAAGTTAGGGATGAGTGCATAGAGGAAAAATGGCTCACAGGATTCCCTATGCATTTCCTGTCCTCACTGTGAGCAGGGCCAGTCTGGCCTCCTTCACTAAAACAAGTGCCAGAGATGGAGGAGAAGGGTGGGAGGAGGTGATAGTTGCCCATAAAACAGCAAAAAGTGCCTTCTTGATCCATTCCCAAATCTAATGATCCTTTACAAGGGGCAGGTAGAGTTAAAAAAAATGTGCCAGTGGGGTGAGGGTGGGGTGAGATGCTGACTGTTAAACAATAAGATGAGAAGACTCCTCCTCAGCCCATGCTACTGGCTCACACAATCCTTTAGCATTGAGACTCACTCTAAGGCCAAGGAATGAGAGCAATACAATGCAGAGAGAAAGTGAGCTTCGTGCTTCCAAGACTGGAATTCTGCCTGCCTCTTTCCATATACTCATCAAAGTGAGAAATGGAACTCCTTCTTCTCATTCCACTTTGGTAAGTAAAAGCCGGGGTAATTCAGGTCCAGACTCCCAGGTTACTATGATCAGCCTGAACACTTAAGTATTCACATGAAATAACTCAGATAGTTATCAGCCCTAATAAAAAGTGGAACACAGGCTTCCTCATGATAACAAAATCTCTTAAGACCGACACTATTATAACATTTTCAAAAATATTAAATTAATAATGAGTGAAATTTCTTGGAACTTACAAAAAAGATCTTTCTAAACTTTTCATCATAATAAAATGGAAAATCTTCTCTTTAAAGATGTCTTTAAAGTAGTAGTACTTTTCTTTCTATGGTTTTTATACTGTCATATAACTTGTTCACTTTGATTGTGAGCAGGTCAAGAATATCATCTTGCTCCTGGATTTACATCTGCATCACCAAGACTGTCCTTCAGGTGGTCCACTCCCAGGGATAGCTCATCTAGATTACTGTGGGTCTTCTCACGACAAATGCAGAAGTGTGGGTTCTTTGGTAAGCTACGTACTCAGGGCAGAGCTGGACTCTCCATTGATGGAATCTGATTTATCCAGTTTCTGAGGTTTGGGTGGCTGGACTAGTACTTCAACTGCTGTACATTACTTGTAGTTATAGCTTTTTTCAATCTGCTTCTGGTCTGGCATCTTCATACATTTGGATTTGAAGTAATTTACAAGCTCCCCAAACATACTCTTAATGCTGAAAATGTGCTTTTTATTTTTTTTTTAGAGATTTATTTATTTTATTTTATTTATCCCCCCCTTGCTGCTTGTGCTGCTGTGTCCATTCGCTGCATGTCTTCTCTGTGTCTGCTTATCTCCCCCTTGCTGTGAGGTCTTGCCACATCAGCCCACGGCGACGCGCGAGCCCGCCTGCCCTCACAAGGAGGCACCGGGAAGCGAACCTGGGGCCTCTCATATGGTAAATGGGTGCTCTATCCATTGCGCCACACCCGCTGCCTGCCGTGAGGTTGCTGCATCAGCCCACCACACCGCTCAGGCCAGCGTGCCCTCACAAGGAGGCCTCAGGACACGAACCCGGACCTCCCATATGGTAAACGGGGGCTCTATCCCCTGAGCCACACCCGCTTCCCTGATAATGTGCTTTTGAGGTTCTGACTGGTCTTCAAATCTTGATCCATTTGTCCACCATCTTCTCTGTGCATGCTAAGACTCCTCGCTGACTAAAGAGGTCCTCACAGAAGTCAACCAAGGCCCTCTCAGACTAGTACATAATAGACAGGTACTTGCTGCTGCTGGACAATGGCCTCACACCTGTACAGCATCTCTTGTCATCGGCTCTGCTTCCTGTTTTCAGGCAAGGCAAGAAGTTTGCTGGTGCACCTCTACCTGACTGCTGGGCATCTTCATTGAAAGGGTGTAGCTTTTGAGGTAGGTCGACATACTGCTGGTGACAGCCTGGGTCTGGGTAGAAAGGATAAATACAAAACATAAATCAAATGACCATAACACATCTGGATTCATCAGACTCACTGTTGAAAATCAAATATAAGCATACCATTGAGTATACAGTAACAAGAAAATGTCACATATGGTAGGGAAAACATAAATATTATAAGAGACTTGCCATCAATTATGTTCCAAGCCAGAAAACAATGGAAAGATATATTTAAAGTAATGAAAGATAACTCATTCAATGCACTTGGGAAACAAATTTCCAATCTAAGAACAAAATAAATACTTATTTCAGAAAATTAGAACACACACACAGAAATAATATTTTGACCTCAGACTTCTGTTTTAAAAGTAACTTGGGAAGTCCTGCTACATTCTCTAATAGAGCAGCAAGAATCCCTGGAGTACATGGGAAGTACCTAGGGAAGGAAAGCAGACCATTATGCCAGGAGCTTGGTATTGATGATTGTACTTATGAACCTTTTCTTGTGAAACTGAAACTTAGCCTAGTATTATATATTGCCTAAGAGTTACCTCTTGAAAGCCTCCTTGTTGCTCAAATGTGGCCTCTCTCTAAGCCACACTCTGCATATAAATGCACTACCTTCCCCCAGCATGAGACATGAATCCTGAGAATGAGCCTCCCTTACAGTGAGGGATTAGTACCAAAATGTGACTAGCAATGAATCTGGAAAAAGACCTTGACTGCAGAAGGGGATATATTAAATACAAATGAATTTTTAGGGCTAAGAGACTTCAAAGTGAATCAGGAGTTCACTCCAGAGGTTAGACTTATGCACATCTCAGCAGGATCTCATTGACTGCCACCATAAACAGTGGGGCCCCTGAGAACTCTAGAGATATCTATATGCAGGACAGAAAATATCAGGAATTTGGTATCCTGTCAATGGGCCTTAATTTGGAATATATGCTCTCCAGTGTAAAAGATTTAGACTCATTTGTAGTTTCCCTATACATGGCTCTTCTGCCCCTTTTATTTGAACCTATATTTAGCACTATACTTGTTAAATATGTCACAGACACTTAAATTTTTGGTCTACTCATATGCCAGTTGAGCCCCAATTCTCAGCATATTTGCAACACTTACTCTCCAGTTCATCAGACTCACCCAGGACAACTAACAGAAGGATGATGATGGACACTGCCCATCCCAGGAAGTGGAGATAGTCTGCAATTTCAAGCAATACTGTTCCATCCATCTGCCCCAATTGATCTAAGCCCCCTCTCAATCAGAGGCAGAGTGGGCATCACCATCTCAAAATCCTCAAGATTGAAGAATGAACAAACATAAAAGGGAAAGCAACTGTGGACTAAAGTAGACTTATTATTATTCTAGCAATGGAAGAACTTTTATCATTGATATAAATACAGTGGCCACCAGAGATTCTGAGGTGAAGGAGAGCGAAGAATATGTACAACATGGGAGCATGTTTTTGGACACTGGAATTGTCCTGCAACTCATTGCAATGACTGATGCAGGTCATTATACATTTTGAAAAAACCTATAAAATTGTGCAGGGAAAATTATGCACTATAATTTAAACTATAGTCCTTGGTTAGTGCAATGCTTCAATATGTGGTCATCATTTGTAACAAATGTAACACACCAATGAAAGTTGTTTTTAATGTGGCAAAGTGTGGGATGGGGAGGGGATGGAGTATATTTTTGATGTAAAATTTATGCAATTTAAAGTTTCTTTAACAAAAATATTTAAAATAAAAGAAATCTCCAAAAGTACAGGCTATAGGAGAAAAAGTTGCATGAAATACATAAAAATAATTCTTTATTCTGTCTTTATTAAGAAAGGTGTGCAATATTTCACAGAATAAGAAAAGCAATAAATTAATGGATAGACTTGTCTATATACCACTAGCTGAAAATGCCCATTAAACTATGACATGTCATCAGAAAAAAAAATTATCCAGTCTGGAACATGAAAACCGAGGTATACTAAACATAGATATAATTGACTGAAAATGAAAACATGAAATTAAATATACCAAAAATTAGATTTTTCAAATTTTACATGCTTTAAGAATAATTACCTAAAGCAATTTCCATTAATTGTTGGGTTTAAACAATATAAAAATGTACAATTTATGGAAAAAATACCGAAATGGGAAAGAAGAATTAAATCTCTACTAATTTACGGTTCAAATGTTATATGTTACATAGTATATTATTTTAGGTAGGCTATGATAAATTAAATAAGCATACAATAAACCCAGGACAACCACTCAAAAGAGATAAATCAAAAATTACAAACCTAAATGATTAAGGTAAGGATATCCCTATAGTCACCCACAAATCTTAAAAGTAAGAAAATATTATAAAAACCTTTTATTTGTTAAAATTGCTAATTTAGGGGAAAGTACAATTCTTATAAAAGAAAAAATGAATAATCTCTTTAGTCCTATGTCTCTTAAATATATTGAATTTTTCCTTAAAACTTTCCAAATGACAAAAATTTGGAAATTTGTTTTGAAAAGTAAAAATCTTACATTTCCCTCAGATTAGAATGTTGATAGAGTAATATGTGAAACTTCTTCAACCCTACAGAAGTGGACAATTTGGTAAATAGCAGAGCAACAACATAAGAGATATGTGGATCCCAGGATTACCTCAAGGGAAAAAGCTACGCACAAAGCAAAGTCAGCTGAAGTCTGCATGGTTCCACACAAAGATGCACTTTCCCCTTTGTTGGACCACTCAGTTTCTGAAGACTTTTCATATGCCAATCAGCTTATATCTACCTAATACTGGTTCTCACCCCAGTCCAACCACATCAGCTGGTAAATAACTCTTTCCTTTATAGAATTCTTTCTTTCAAAAATGTTACTATACATTTATGTTTGAGAACATTTAGCAGCTATCACCAAAATTACACTTTCTATCAGCAGCTCTAATGAAGCCTGCCAACATCATAAACCTTTCAAATATCGCTGTATATGTTAATAATAAAGTTATATATTATATGTTGTCAACTCTGTTAAGAATACTATAATTTTGTGGAAAATATCATGCATGAGTTGATGATTAAGAATGTGAATTCTAAAATCAGACTCTCTGGGTTCAAATTTGAGCTTGATCTTTTACCAGTTGTCTAATTATGAACATGTAATGAAAACATGCTGTGCCCCAGTTTCAACATCTCTAAAATTTAGCCATTCAAACATATTTATTGAGGCACTCTTCAAGGTGTTGGGGATACAGCATTGAACATTATAGACAAAACTCTTGTGCACTTTGAGATTTCAATAGGGGGAAAACAGAGCAAACAAAAGGCATAATCAAAATATACAGTGTTTGATAAGTAAAACTGCTATGGAAAACAAATGCAGAATTGATAAGGGATGGGCAAGTATGATTTTAAAAAGTTGGGAAAAGATGGTTTTATGAGGAATAGAATGTGAAAAGACCCATGCAGTTATCTGGGGAAAGGAAATTTTAGGAAAAAGAAAAATTGGAAATATTTGAGGCAGTATCAGAAGTAATGCAAATAGTTCTGATGATGATAGAACAGGGTAAGAAAGTCAATGTGCTGGCTCAAAACTGACATGATAGATACAATGATAAATGTGATGATTTCATAGAAGTAAATAATATGGGCAAGGTCATTTCGGAAATGCAGGCTCTTGGAAAAATTTTTATTTTGACTTTTAATTTTGTGACAATTCTTGTAGGTTTCATGAAGAGAAGTGATATCATACATTCTACTTTTTAGCAATATCACTGGCCCCTACATTTAGGTGAGGCTCAAGGGGGATAAGGCAGAAAAGGAAGACAAACTAGAAGGCTGTGACAATAATATAAGGACTGAGATAATGGTACTTTTGGGTAAGGTGGTAACAGAGAAAGGGTTGCAAAATAGTCACATTCCAAATATATTCTGCACAGAGAATCAATAAAATATACTGATGGACTAGATGTAAGGTGTGTGACAAAGAGAAAATTCCAGGACGACCCTTAAGTCATAGCCTGAACAAGTAGTCAGATAGCTTTTCCTTACCTGAAATGAAATTTTAGATATTGCAAGTATCTACCTGAGAGTTATCTTGTGAAGATAATCTATGCTAATTATATTCCTTAAGCCCTTTGAATATTGTCTGACACTCAATAGGTGCTCAGTATATAAAATCCATTTTTTCATTATTTTGTAATATCAATCTTATTCACACAAATCTATTGTTAGTATTTTGTCATGTTCATTGCAGATTTATTATTTTTTAAAGTTCAAGTTTTACAATAAATGGAATTATGACATACCATCAGGAACAAAAGTATTTTGTCTTAAGAATACTTCAGAACACATTACATAAAATATGACATGCTCTGATATGAATATGAAAGTGGAGGGACAATGTAGACTAGTGTTTTCACAATGCCCAAAGTTTATTTTACCTTTATTTAATAGCAGCATAAATGCTTTCTAGAATATATTATAACAGAAAACAGTACACTGAATTTAATTAAAACATGATCAATTCCTGAACTTATGACTATCTTTAAATATGAGAATCTGTTGACCATCATTGCCAACAAAAACAAAAAATACATTTTCTAAATTATAGAAATATACATAAATGAAAGAAAGACCATTACAGTTCATGAAAAAGACCGAAAAATATAAAGGGTCTATAAATGTAAGAAAATACATAATTTATGTATAAGATAAAAGAATAATAAAAAAATTATAGTATTAAAAAATAAATGCTTATCAAAGACAACATAGAGAGCAGAACAAAAATAAATTTAATACAGAAACATATATTGAGATACATATATGAAAAAGTTTGTAATAATTCAGGATGTAGAAGATAAAACACATTTTTATTTGAATAAATTAATATAGAGTGATGAAACTGTGAGAATTCATTTAAATTTTAAACCCAAAATAGAGGTTGAACTTTAAGATTTCAAAAATCATTTAAGAAAGTGAACAAATGCAATTCTACAATTAAAACATAAATATAAATTAAATGAGTACAGACCACTTGAAGGCATATATATATATATATATATATATGTAGAGGCAGTTTTAAAAAGAAATATTAGTTAGTGTTTAAAATGTACAGGGTTCCTATTGGAAATAATGGAATGTTTTGGTACATTTTATATATAGATTTATCTAGAAAACCATGAACAAAACTCTCAAAAAATAACTAGGATATTGCAATTACATTTAGTAATTCAAAATATTTTCCAAATTTTCTTCAATGTTCTCATACACTTTTTCTAAAACCTTATTCTATCACTTTTATTACTTTGCTTTAAGACCAAATATTGAAGTGCTCTTTTTCCTTTTTTAGCTGTTTGTTTATGAATAAGATTAGCCAAAAATATTTATAAAACTCCAGTGAAAATTTTTATAAAAAGCAATTGCTTATTTAAAATTTTGTAAGAATGTAAGTATTCAGGTAATCATGGTAAAAATTCATTAGTAATACTTTAAACTCTTTTCATTTTTCATATAATTTCATCTTCAAAATAACTGTGGATGTAGAATTATTTGTCTGCTTTAGTTTGAGAAAATATATTTAAACTTTCATTGCCTTATCAAGTAATATTCAGTGAAACAACTGACATATCTAAAATCTAAATTCTGGCTTTTTTAGTCCAAAAAAGTACTTTTTAAGATTATGCCAGATTTCTTTCCTACAAAATAAATTGAATAATTTCTGAATAGCTCGCCATACTAAAATTCTCTAAAATAGGAATATGCATGGGAATTTCTATAATAAAATTTGAATAATATCAAAAAATTTTTTTCTATTTAACAATAGCAGTTGTTAAAATCACAAAATTTAAACCCCAGTATTAACACATACTTTTTGGCTTCCATTTACTAAGTAGATTTCTGAAAACACATTTTTGGATATCTTCCAGAGAATTCGTGGTCTAATATAGGATCGTTTTACATAAATGCAAACGAATTAATTGATGCTAGTGTATTTAGAAAGAAATCTAGTAAATTCTCAAATAAAAAAAAAGAAAAGATAGACTTAAATATTTAGAATTAACATTACTTCTGTTGCCTGGAGCCCTCTCTCTTATGCATGACTCTAATGGGAGCAATTTTCACCTCTTTGTTTCTAAGACTATAAATGAGTGGGTTCAGCAGGGGATCACCACAGTGTAAAACACAGAGGCAGCTTGATCCTTTCCAGAGGAGTAGGACTTCTTTGGTTTTAAATAAGTAAATCTGGTAGTGTCATAATAGATTGTGACTCCCAGGAGGTGGGAGGCACAAGTAGAAAAGGCTTTGTGATTTCCTGAAGAGGAATTAATTTTTAGGACAGTAGACAAAATAGATACGTAGGAAACAAAGACTGTGATAAGAGTCAACATTACATTTGAACTAGCACTAATCATCATCATGAGTTCAATGTCACCAGTGTCACTGCAAGACAGGGCTAAAATTGGAATTAAGTCAGAGTAAAAATGATAGATTTCCTTGGAGTCACAAAAATGCAAACTGTTCATGAATAGAAGGTTGGCTAATGATTCAGTAAAACTAATCATGTAGAACCCAATGATGAGGGCACAGCAGAGTCTCGTGGACCTAACACATGGGTAATGAAGAGGGTTTCAGATAGCTAGATAGTGGTCATAAGCCATTGAAAAGAGAAGATACAATTCAGGAACAGCCAGGAAATTATTAAAAAGACATCTGTGTAAAGCAGCCAATGAATGAAATATTCTTTTATGAAGTCATTAAGTTCTGTAAGATTTTAGGTATGGTGACCATTGAGTAACTGAGGTCAAGAAATTACAGATGACTGAGGGAAAAATACATGGGGGTGTGAAGCTGGAGATCAAGGTTAATTATCAGTATCATTCCTGCATTTCCCAGCAGGGTAATGAGGTAAATCAGGAGAAATAACATAAAAAGGAACCGCTGGGTCACTTCAGAGTCTGTCAAGCCGAAAAGGATGAAGTCAGACACATTTGTGTTATTGCTTCTTTCCATAATAGCAATCAACTGTTGCAAACTGTTGAGAAATCAAAGGTGATAGGATGAATGACTTCAAAACTGTTTTTGTTTATTGCAATGAACTGGATTTTTTTTTTAATTAGCTCAATGATTTTAGAAATTCATAATAAAAAGTAGCTTGCAATATATGTCTGAAAACAAATCACTTTTCCAATTATAAATTAGGTAAAAATCAACATTTGGAAATTATATAATAGAGATTCATATATATATAAATATATGTAAATGCATACTGTATAATTAGAATGAACATAACACTGTTATAAATACTTCCCTTCATTAGCACATTTATTCAGATGAAAACATTGTACCATATGTGTTACTCTTGTACACATTTTTAGATGAGAAAAGGGGCACAAAAAGCTACATACCTAGAGTCACAATCTTTAAGTATTGTTGGCCCATTGAGTCTACCAAGATTGATTGTGTCCAGAGATGAAGCACATAACATATTTAATTCCAGCAAATCAAAAAAATAATTCTAGGTATCTAATTAACAAAAATAAAGACTTTAATGCATCATTTACTGTTCTTTTCTATTCAGGATGATTTAGTAAAAATGACAGATATGATAATAAAACCTTATGTATATTAGAAAGAACACATATTAATTTTCAGATACATTTTTAAAAGATTTTTAATTTATAATAAAATTTCTTCTAAAATTATATTTCCAATATATGTATGTTGCTTGATGACTCTGATTATATCAGTTCTATATTTCTGTTTTTATAAACCATAGCATTACCTAGGTAAGGCCAATAAGATATGTATACGTATATTCATATCCTTCTAATAATATCCCCATTTATTTTAGGTAAACTATAATGCTTTAAATTTGAGATTAATACTTACCATGGCTCAAAGTTGTTGACAAACTTCATCCAGTATTATCTGTCTAGAAATTTGTCAAGCTATCATTTTTCTCACAATGAAATTCTGTAAAACATATATGGACCCTGAAATTTCTCTGACATAGTATTTTTTTCCTTTGAGTTAACTTATGTTCATTTTTAGTGCATTTTTTTAGCTCAAAAAAGAATCAAAGAAAATGTCTGTTCAGGTTCTGGTCAAATAGAAAGTTCATGAGGATATTATGTCTCACATGTATACCAGGGAGCTACTGTGAACACGAGCAGAGTATCCCTTGCTTTTCAGCCTGATAATGCCAAGCCACCTCTTATATTGAGGCTTGTAGATAATGTAACATTTGGTCATCTCTGGAACTACTTTCCAAGAAAGATTGTTTGATATGATGCCAAGGATAAAATTCGAGGACTAATGCATCTGTATCAAATTTGTAAGAGGAATTTGCCTTTCCCTTAGAAGCCACGTAATGTTGAGCACAATTTTTCATATTCTTTAGAGATGTTCTAATTTATGACTGGGTAAAAGAGTAGGCATTTCTAGAAAATGTTTAATTATCTGTGGCTGAAAGTTCAAGTCATTGCATACCATGGATGTAATAGCATATTAACCCAATGAAATAATTTAATATTTAAAAGTGTGACTTTATCATAGGATCGAACAGTGTTCATTTTACAAAAATTATTAAACAATGAAATTCAAAGAAAAAAATGGAAATCATCCATAAATGTTGTTATTCTTTAGGTATATTTTCTTCCAAGTATTTTCCTTTGTGTCTAAAAACCTTCTTTGTATTTATGCTTATGTATTTATATAATTTAATCACAGCTGAATTTTTTGTAATTTTTAAAATATTGTTTATTAAATATTTATTATATACCTTGGCCTATATTGAAAAATTCACTTGGAAAATCTACAATTTCAAGTATTTTTCATTGACTGGTGCAACATAACTAACTTCTTTCTAGGAGTTTGCACCAGTTGGCAAATGGGTGTTTTAGAGGCTTCATGAGGAAAACATGGTGGAGTTCTCCAGTCCAGTTAGGGAATATCAGCTAATTCATCAACACAGCAGATATATTGTTTTATATAGCCAAACCAATGTTTATGCAATTTCTTTTATTATTTTAGTATATTGACTTTTATTATAGTAAAATAAATAGGAGAGAATAAAGTAAAAATCATTGCTGAGATGAGTAATGCTTCTATGATTTTATTAATGGCCCAAAGCTTCCTTCCTCTATATACAACTAGATGAAATCCTTTCTTTTAAATCTTTCATTAATTAATGACAAAGAAATCAATTTGCATGTAGTCTTAGAAACAACTGGTACAAGAAAAAAAGTATATATGGCAGAATTTCAGGAGTCAATATCATGATATGGATCAAGGAATTATAAAATAAATTATTACATATTTGATTGACTTTTGAATGTATAATTATTTCATTCATCAAAAATCAAATGATAATAGGAAATGCTTATTTGCATATTAAAAGGTCAGCATCAATTTATTCCACAATAGGTGACCTTGGGATTTAAAATATCCTATGTCAATACCACCTCAAAAGGGTCTGCTCACTCCTTGAAAATCACCATTAGGAAGTATTTTTCTAGTATTGAAAGCAACTTTTTATAGTCACTAAGTATATACTTTCAAATAATATAGGTGATAATGAAAGAAAGACTAATTCACAAAACTTTTTATGACTGATCTTTTTTGTAGAATCTTTATTGTTGGGATTCTAATATATGATCTCTAGTAGTAAAATTATGTGGGCAGAAGATCAGGAGTAAGAAACAAAAAGGAAACATGACTTATATTGTGTTATATTGAGTTTGACTTATATTGAGTTATATTGATATTTTCTAATATTATAAGGGTTATTGGAACATGCCAAGTTCTCTAGATTCTTGGCTACATTGCAAGAAACAATTCAGAGATGTGCCAGTTAAATTAAGCCAGTAAAATATTCATTGAGAAATGAGAGAAAAAAGAAAAGTGTTAGTACACACCCAAGATGTGAGTGTGGGCATCCCCCAGGTGAACAGACACCTGGGGTCTGGGGGTTGCCTTTATTAAAGCCAATCTTTGCTCCTCCACCTTTTTCTTATTGGGGAGGGAACCCAGTTATTTGCTGTTCTGATTGATTGCCGTTCTATCTTCACCTGTTCCCTCTCTGGGGACCAACGGGAAGGCCTTTCAGTTTAGAGTTATGTGGGGTTTCCTTTTGAACTCAGGAATTTCAAATGGGACCTCATGGCCAGGGTCTTGGTAGGCTTTCCTGCTTCCTTATCAAGTGGCTGCTTTCCCTCAGGGAGTTTCTGGGCAGGGTCTAATGACCATGCTCTCTGCCAAGTCCCATCTGTGACAGGACACATTTGTTTGTTTCCTACATAACCTGCCACTATGTCCCCCTAAGAAAGTTTACACTATTATTCTTAATGAGGAGGTGAAGGGCAATGGTCAGTCTTCTGTAGCTGTTTCTTGTTGGTCATGGGCAGTAGTCTCTGCCTTATGGGGTATGAAACTCTCTGGCAATTCTATTGAGGTTGAAGGAAGGTGGGTCCAGCATCATGGTTGGAACTGGGTGAAATCCCTTCATGACTAATACTTTGTTCTGGAAGTTGTTGATTCCAGAAGAAATAAACTTTTTAAAATTTTGAAGACACAGGATCCCACTAAAGAGGATAAAGAAGATGGTGGTAACATGGATCTTTCTCCAGGATAGACCACATGTTAAGTCACAATTCAGCTCTCAATAAATATAAAAAGATTGAAATTATACAAAGCACCTTGTCAGATCATAATGGAATGAAATTAGAAATCAATAACAGACAGGAAAAAAGTAAATTTGCAAATGTGTGGAGATTGAAGAACACACTCCTAAATATTCAGTGGGTCAACGAAGAAATTGCAAGTGAAATCAGTAAATATATTGAGACAAATGAAAATGAGAACATAACATATCAAAACTTTTGAGATACACTGAAGGCAGTCTTGAGAGGGAAATTTATAGCCCTAAATGCCTGTATTAAAAAACAGGAAAGAGCTAAACTCAAAGATTTAACTGAACAACTAAAGAAACTAGAAAAAGAAAAACAAATCAATCCCAAAGCAAGCAGAAGGAAAGAAATAATAAAGATTAGAGCAGAAATAAATGAAAATGAGAAGAGAAAAACAATACAGAAAATCAACAAAAGCAAAAGCTGGTTCTTTGAGAAGATGAATAAAATTGACAAACCCCTCGCTAGACTAATAAAGAAAAAAAGAGAGAAGATGAAAATAAATACAATCAGAAATGAAAGGGGGGAAATTACAAATGACCTCACAGAAATAAATAGAATCATAAGAGGATATTATGAGAAACCGTATACCAACAAACTAGACAACCTAGAAATGCATAACCAACCTACTCTGAGGCTACAAGAAATACAAGAACTTAACAAACCAATCACAATTAAGGAGAATGAATCCATCATCAAAAATCTCCCAGCAAAGAAAAGTCCAGGACCAGATGGCTTCACAGGTGAATTCTACCAAGCATTTCAAAAAGAATTAACACCAATCCTGTTTAAACTCTTCCAAAAAATTGAAGATGAGGGAAAATTACCCAACACATTTTATGAAGCCAACATCACCCTAATACCAAAGCCAGATAAAGATTCCACAAGAAAAGAATATTACAGACCAATCTCTCTAATTAACATAGAGGCAAAAATTCTCAAAATACTTGGAAATTGAATCCAACAGCATATCAAAAGACTTATGTATCACGACCAAGTGGGATTTATTCCTGGTATGCAAGGCTGGTTCAACATAAGAAAATCAATCAATGTAATACACCACATTAACAAATTGAAGGGAAAAAAAACACATGATCATCTCAATAGATGCAGAAAAGGCATTCGACAAAATTCAACATCCCTTTTTGATAAAAATACTTCAAAAGATAAGAATAAAAGGAAAATTCCTCAATATGATAAAAGGTGTATATGAAAAACCCACAGCCAACATCATACTCAATGGGGAAAGGTTGAAAGCTTTCCCTCTAAGATCAGGAACAAGACAAGGATGCCCACTGTCACCATTGTTATTCAACATTGTACTAGAAGTTCTAGCTAGGGCAATTAGACAAGAAAAAAAATTAAAAGTGTCCAAATAGGAAAAGAGGAAGTAAAACTCTCACTATTTGCAGATGATATGATCCTGTACTTAGAAAATCCTAAAGTATCCATGACAAAGCTACTTGAACTAATAAATGAGTTCAGCAAAGAGTCAGGATACAAGATCAAAATGCAAAAATCCGTAATGTTTTTGTACACTAGTACTGAGCAACCTGAGGAGGAAATCAGGAGGAAAATTCCATTTTCAATAGCAACAAAAAGACTGAAATATGTAGGAGTTAATTTAACCAAAGAAGTACAGGACCTTTATGCAGAAAACTACAAAACAATACTAAAAGAAATTTAAAAAGACCTTAACAAATGGAAAGACATCCTGTGTTCATGGATTGGAAGAATAAATATTATGAAGATGTCAATCTTGCCCAAACTGATTTATAGATTCAATGTAATACCAATGAAAATCTCAACAGCTTACATTACAGAATTAGAGAAGGCAATTACCAAATTCATCTGGAAGGGTAAGTGCACCCGAATAGCCAAAAGCATTCTAAAAAAGAAGAGCAATGTGGGAGGAATTTCACAGCCTGACCTTGAAACGTATTATAAATCTTCAGTGGTCAAAACAGCATGGTACTGGCATAAAGATAGACACATGGATCAGTGGAATAGAATTGAGAACCCAGAACTAAACCCTCACTTATACAGTCAACTGTTTTTTGACAAAACTACCAAGCCCATGCTAATGGGAAAAAACAATCTCTTCAACAAATGGTGTTGGGAGAACTGGATATCTATAACCAAAAGAATGAAAGAAGACCCCTATCTCACCCCCTATACAAGAATCAACTCAAAATGGATCAAAGTCATTATATAAAAGCCAGGACAATGAAACTACTAGAAGAAAAGGTAGGGAAACATCTTCAAGACCTTGTAGAATGTGGTGGTTTCTTGGACCTTACACACAAAGCATGTGCAAGAAAAGAAAAAATAGATAAATGGGACCTCCTCAAAATTAAACACTTTTGCACCTCACAGGACTTTTTCAGAAGGGTGAAAAGGCAGCCAACTCAATGTGAAAAAATATTCGGAAATCACATGTCTGATAAGGGTTTAATATCCAGGATATATAAAGAGATGTTTCAACTCAACAATAAAAAGACAAATGACCCAATTAAAAAATGGGTGAAAGACTTGAATAGACATTTCTCTGAAGAATAAATACAAATGGCAAAAAATCACATGAAGAAATGCTCAACATCACTCATGATTAGCGAAATGCAAATCAAAACTACAATGAGATATCATTTTACACCTATCAGAATGGCCACTATTAAAAAGACAGAGAACCACCAGTGTTGGAGAGGATGTGGAGAGATAGGAACACTTCTTCACTGTTGGTGGGAATGCAAAATGGTACAACCACTATGGAGGACTGTTTGGCAGTTCCTAAAGAAGTTGAATATAGACTTGCCACGTGACACTGCAATACCACTACTGGGTATATACCCAGAAGAACTGAGAGCAGTGACATGAACAGACATCTGCACACCAATGTTCATAGCAACATTATTCACCATTGCCAAAAGTTGGAAACAACCCAGGTGTCCATCAACAGATGAATGGATAAACAAACTGTGGTCTATTCACACGATGGAATATTATGCAGCTATAAGAAGAAATAAAGTCATAAAGCATATGGCAACATGGATGAACCTGGAGGACATTATGCTGAGTGAAGCAAGCCAGATACAAAAGGACAAACACTGTATGAATGCATTACTATGAACCAGATATATTATGTAACATTTTGTTTGAACCCCCCAAAATTTGTATGTATCCATTACATTTAATGGATAAATGTATATATTTATTCATTTGCATTTACTTTTTAGTTTTTAATTGTTTATATTTTCAATTATTAAATGTACAAATAAAGTTAAATTTAAAAAAAAGGAAGATGGTGGTAAGCAGCCCCAAAAAGGGGGCTATCCATGACATACAGGACCATGAGAGTGAGAAATGCCAGGTGCTTCCAGAGGCTTCATCCTCATGAAGTTGATGGCCTTCATCTTGTATATTTTGAATCCTGTCTAGAACTATTTCAGAGTGATTTACATAGAAACAGCATCCTTCCTTGAGGAACAGGCTGTTCTTCCCTGTGCTGCTGTTAACATATTTTGCTCTATGATTTTTCAATAACACTACAACAAGGGAGTTTATTTGCTATCTAAAGACTTCTAAGGCATGGCTAATTTCTTCTGTGCTGTTCGTTAGCTCTAGGGTTAGATTGTGCTAGACCTCCTGGGTTTATCATAAAGTGACAACTCCAGTTCCCATGGCAGTGGATATGCCTAGGGCAGCTAGGAGAGGGATGAGGAATGGCATTGCCCTTTTGGTTATTGAGTGGTGAGAAAACATAGGAAACAGGATGGTGAGGTTTGTAGGACCATATTAGATAGATGGGGTGATGTATGCTAGTGAGCATAAGTGAATCCAAAGGGCAGACAAGGAGAGGTAGACCTTGTCTCTGCAAAGAAAGAAAATTCCATTTTGATAGTTTAAAGTAGCAGCAAATGTGAGATTGGTTATTGGTGATCTGGAGCCCTCTACAGAGCTTACAGTTATCAGTTTGCTGGTTAACCTTCCAGAAGACAGTACCAACATACACACATTGGACCCTGGGTCATGAAACAGGATGCTTTTCTTAGTATCCCAGATAAGGCTAGCTTCTCACACTATAGCAGTCTAATTTACAACATGCCCATGGCATCTTTCTTGGGGTGTTTTGGGCAGCATTAGTTGTTTTTAGAAGTATAGAATCACAAGAGCTAGCAGTGTTTCACCAACAGTACTGGGAAGTATTTGAGTATCTTATTATTCTTCCCCTTGGTTGCTGAGCCTTGAGTCAATCTTTCAGGCTAGTAAGCGTTGTGGTGTTGATGGGGTACTAAGTTTGTTAGAGGCTCATGTTTTAAATCTGGCCTGTTTGAGTAGTTTTGGTTGAGAGTTTTGTATTAGTCAGCCAAAAGGATATTAATTCAAAGTACCAGAAATCTGTTGGCTTTTATAAAGGGTATTTATTTAGGGTAAATGCTTATAGTTACAGGCCCTAAAGAGTCCAATTCAAGGCTATTTTCTCACCGAAATCTGTTGCCACTTGTTGAAGCAAGATGACAGGAGATATCTCCTTCCTTCTTCCTTTAAGAATTCATTGGCCCAGCTTCTTTTGATCTCAGCTGTAGGCTGTCATAGACCTTATCCTTCAGGGCTTCCAATATCAGTCTGGCACGGGACTTGTTTCTTTTCAGGCATTATCAGTTTATCAGCTCCTTTGTTCTCTTCAGCTGCAAACTATCAGGCAAATGGCTCATCTCTATTCCCAGGGTTTTAGGTGTTTGAGCCTTTCCCTTTCTATCGCATAGCAGTACTGAAAGGACCAAGTTCTTTTCTCTTCTATATATTTTAATGTGAGTACATGTATCAAGTTATATAAACCCACCAAGGAAGCAGTACTCAACCCTGAGTCACACCTTATGGATGTGGTTGAATCAAAGCCCTAATCTTAACCAGTAATTTAATCAAGACATATCAGCTGAATCTTTTGCATTCAAAGGATATCACACCTAGGGTAACAGACTTCTTTATACACATTTCATTTTCTTTTTGGGGGTTCATAAAAGAATATCAAACAACCACAAGTTTCAAGGGAGGAGTGGAGGAAGGCCCCATCAGTGTCTGACCTAGGGCCTTATGCCAGTGGCAGGGTGGCTGTGTTGAGGATTTGACACCCCCTTAGCTGTACCTCAGGGGACTCCAGTAATTGAGCCCAGTATTTAACTAACTGGTTACATGTAAGCCATTGATGGACTTTAACTTCAAGTAGGTCTTTCACCTCGTGTGGGGTGAAGACTTTGAGAGGTTGCCCCAGGTTAATTTTGTGGCTTATTCAAATAAAACAGTAATTGCCTCCACTGTTGTCAGGCAAGATGGCCATCCTTGCTCTGTGTTATTTATAGGTTTGAAGAAATCAGCTCCTAGTCAAGAAATCTCATCAGTTTCTGACCTAGCAACTCCTTTCTTCTCAGTTACATATAAAAAGAAAGGCTTGTTTAGGTTAGGAATTCCTAAGCCTGGAGGGCTAATTAAGGCCTATTTTAAGGTATGGAAGGCAGTTTCTTGGTCTGTTCCTCATTCTAAAGAATTTTTTAAGCCTTGCAGTGGCACTGTATGGTGGCTGGACTATTTTGCCAAACCTGGGTATCCACAGTCTATAATTACCAGCCATTGCTAGAAAATCCTGCAGTTGTTTCTTTGTCTCGGGCTAGAGAATACTAGTGATGGCTTGAACTCTTTCTGGAGCGAGCCCTTTCCCCTGGGGTGAGAAGACACCAGAAATAGGACACTTTCTGCCAAAAGAGTTGTGCCTTGGATGCTGACAGTCTGTAGTCTCTATCAGCTAGGAAATTAAGGACTAAAATGGTGTTGGTATCAGAAATTTCCTTTGTCATACAACAGAGCAACAGATAATCATTATATTGTCAGAGAGAATTCTGAGACAAGTGGAGATCAGCTAGGTCATAAGCTAAGGCATTCCCAAAAATATGGGGGCTATCTTGGAACTCTTGTGGTAACACGGTTCATGTATACTGGACCGGAGATTTAAAGTTGGAATCCTACCATTCAAAGGTGAAAAGAAACTTGGTATCTGGGTAGAATGGAATGCAGAAAAAGATATCCTTTATGTCCCGAATGGTAAACCAAGCTACAGATATGAGGACCTTGTTCATCAGAGTATAAGTGTTGGATACAACTGGATATATTGGGTATAACAAAGGTATTAACTGCTCTCAAGTCTTGAACCAGCTAGTAAGTGCCTTTGAGCTTTTCTACAGAAATAATGGTTGTGCTGCAAGGAGATTGGCAGGGAATTAAGAGGACATTCTCCAGGAACTTTTTAATCATGGGCCGGAGGCCTTTAACAGGTTCCCCCTTAAGGTGATACTGCTTTTTACGAGGGAAAGGCTGGTTGGTATTATAAGTGATGGAGACTGGGGAAACCTGGGGTCCCTAAAGGGAACTACTATATCCCATGCTAATGGATTAATATTTTTGGCTATTTCTTGGGAGATTTCCCTTAGTTGGGACTCCAGGTCTAACTAATACTGCAGCCAGACAAATGGATTCAAGTGTAAGCTCACTAGCTCTCCTTTCTGAGGCAATATTCACTTAAGGTTTCAGTCTATGGTCTACTAATTGATTACTAATCCCCATGGAATATAAAAGGTCTCATCCCAGAAATGGAACCGGGTATTCTGGAATAACTTGGAAATGACTGATGAGGAGGCTTCTTATTCTACAGGGAAGAATCTTGATTTTTCCATCAACACCTATGATAGGGCACTACTAAGATGGAAGATGTCTGGAGTGGTAAGTCAGTATGGATCAAGTGGCTCCTGTGTCAATTAAGTAATTAACAATCTTACCTACCACATCAAGGGTCACCTGAGTCTCCTCCTGGTTGATAGCTCATGGTGTTATCCAGGGAGCCATGTTTGGCATCAGGCCACCTCAGTCCTCCTCGGTTGTGGTGAGTAGGGCTCATGGGTGAGTAGTGCACTCTTGGGAGTGGTGCACTCTTGGGCCCAGTGCCCATCCTTTCCACACTTGAGGAAATGCTCTGACCAGCTTGGGGCAGCCACATTTCCAGTGCCCAGCGTCTCCACACTTGAAGCATATTCCTGCTAATGTAGAGCCTGAGTGCACGTGGTCCTGAAGTGACAGGGTGCCTTTTACAGCAATAGCTATGAGATGAGCCTGCTCCTGGGCCTTCTGCCTGCCCTTCCTTACATTTTCCTCCTTGGTGGCGTGGTCTCAATTGTTGAAGACTGAGGAGCTTGTTTCTAAAAGGGAGTTCATGGATGTTTTGGGGCCCATGGAAAGCTTTTGACAACTCCTACAGATATCTGGAGCAGACTGGCTAATGAAGTAATTTGCTATGAGGCTCTGTCCTCATCTAGAATTAGGCTTTACCAGAGTATATTTCTTCATTGCCTCTCCCAGCCTTCCTTGAAATAAGGCTGAGGTTTTGTCCTGCTCCTGAGTAAATTCCCTGAACTTATTTTAATGGACTGATTTGGTGCAACCCTTCATCCCTTCAATGAGGCACAGGACCATACTGTCTCTAGCCCTCATATCCGCCTGTCACCTCTGATCTTTCTACCCCAGATATGTATTAGGAATTGCTACTGCTCCCAACACATACTAGTTAAGCTATTGGATAGTCAGTCTATCGGCATGCCCTTGTGCCTCGGGACAGATGCAGTCTTTTTCCTCTGGGGTAGAGCAATTTGAGAGAATAATGCTCATGTCACTCCATGTTAGTTCAAAGATCGTTGTGAGGTGTTGGAACCTCTCAGTAAATTTGTTAGAGTCCTCAGAGAATTAACCCAATTCTTGTTTTCATTTTATCAGGCTGGTCGTGGAGAATGGGTCATGCATCCTAATGATTCCTGTGTCCTTGTTAGGCACTGATCTTATAAGATAGAAACCCTCAGACTTTCTAGCTGGGTGGAATGAGGTCCCACTTAGAGTATGACCCACCAGACTAAACCCTGAGGATTATGGGGGAGGTGCTGATGTCCCTTCTCATTGTGAGTTTAAAGGGTCCTCTGGATCTGGCGCCAAGTCTGAATGAGGTCAGTTACCAAGAAGGGGGTTGTAATCACTGGCCAATTTGATGTAATTATGAATTCCAAAAATATAATTGGATCATGATTGTAAACTGCTCTGCTAATCTGGGCATGATTAGGTTATGATTAGGGTGTTGAGCCCCACCCCTTGGTGGGTGGGGAATGGAATATAAAAGGCAAGGCAAAGGACAGATGGAGCAGGTTGTGAAGAAGTCTTTTGAGAAGCAGTTTTGATGTTGGAATGAAGGCCCCAGGAGAAGAGAAGCAAGCCATTTGCCTAATTGTCTACAGCTGACCTTGTGGAGGAACCAGGAGCTAAGCCCGGAGAGAAATGCAGCCCCAGGAAGAGGGGAACCCCAGAAGCCTGAACCCTGGCAAACGCAGGCAGCTGTCTTGCTCTAACACATGGCAATGGACTGTGGTGAGAGAAGAAACTTAATGCTTTATGGCCTGGTATCTGTGGACTTCTACCCCAAATAAATACCTTTTATAAAGACCAACCTATTTTCACATTAGCACCCCTTTGGCTGACTAATACAGAGGTCATATAAGATTCCTTTTCCCTTTTCAGGAAGTGGCTTCTCTGTGCTCTGTAGCTTCCTTCTGCATTGTACAACTGACAAGAACCCCTTAGGCTCTTTTCTGATTCAGAACCATAAATAGCTGGACAAGGGAATTTCTAGCCATTTTCCTTCCCTCTTACACAGTAAGATGGAAGTATATATTTGAATTGAGGATTCCATTTAGTGGCCGCTCTTGGCCATCCTCTAACTTGTACTGTGGCCAAATGGTATTGCAGAAAGAAATTAGCTTCTTCCTTTTAGAAAATCAATAAGCAGGTTATCCCAATTTTTAGGAGATACCCCAATGAGGAGTCTGCTGTAATGTTGGTGGAGCCACCCATTATCCTAGTGGAGGATAAACACATTTGTCAATCTTGGTGGCCTCGCACTGCTAAACCTGACTGAATGGATTGTTCACTGTGCCAGGAACTTGGAGGTCAGGAGACCAGCTCACCATACAATGCAATGGGAATTGGGACCTTGTCTCTGGGTGTCCCCAGAGACTTAGGTGTCCTAAGAGATATCTGGGTCTGGTTCCCAGACCAAAGGTATTAAACCAGAATTTCTCCCTAGGAAAGGGACTGGCAAGGAGACTACTTTTGGCCTACTTTTGCAGATGTCTCAGGAATCGGCCATGAGAGAGAACTCATTTTATGTTCCCTACCAGTGACCAAGTCTTGCAGATAAACAAGACATTAAGAAGCTCTTTAAGAGGCTAGAGATGGATTGTTCTGTGGCTTGTGGTCAAACAGCCTTGGGGGCCCCAGACTCAGTGGTGATGGATTAACAGGTATCTTGGGGCCTCCCAGGGATTGAGGAAGGAACAAATCTATGGGCACTACTAAGAGTGGGACCAATGCCTCACTAATAATGCATTTTCAGTTTTTAAGACATTCTAATTTATTTCACAGAGGCAACAATAAGGACAGCAATAGTAGGAAGATTAAAGTTGCTTTAATTAAAAGTGGTTGACTAGTGGCCTAAGGAAATGTTACAACAGGTGATAGTCATTTTGAAATCACAGAGAGGGCCAGGGAGGAAGTGAGGAAAGGCTAGTTATGAATTCTGAGATGAGGGGTGGTCATGGGATCTCTCCTTTGCCTTCCTACATAATTCAGGCCACCTGCCTAGTCAGGCCTCAAGGACAATTTCACCTGTGACCCAAAGCTTCCTTGGATCTGCTTGGCATGGGGACTTGTCCGTACCACCTTTGAAGAGAGAGTCACAAGTCTGAGTAGCAGGAAATTAAGTCATGTGGAATTCAGTCCCAAGACTCTAGTGGTAGAACCTACAGGTTTAGAGGAGGGAAGGCACCACAGAAATGGCAGAGTGGAGGCCTCATAGTCTCCTGGAAGACTCCTGCATGACTCAGGTCACCTGCCTAGTCAGTTCTCCAGAATGGCTTCACCAAATGCCAAGAGGTTCCTTGGTTCTGCATAGTGTGGGGACTTGCCCCTACTACCTTTGAAGAGGGAGCCAGAAGTCTGAGTAGATCAAGACTATGTCCTGTGGGAGCCTATCCAGGAAACTCTGAAATGTCAGAAGGGGATGGCAGACAAACAAAATATTGCACAGAAAGACTATAAGTAAAAAGTCTAGACTCAAAAGTCTTTATCAGGGGTTGGGGAGTTTTACCTGCCTCTATTCCTCCTGACTGGCTCACCAAAAGTTATCAGAACATTCTGGGTTCTCTAAGTTCTTGGCTATACCACAGGGTAAATCTCAGAGATATGCTAGGCAGTAAAAGTTTATTGAGAAACTCACAACCCAAGTTGTGAGTTTGTGTTTCCTCCAGGCAGAAAGACACACTGGGGTCTGGGGGGTGCCTTTATTAAAGCTGTTCTTCCCTCCTCCCCTTCTTCATGTTGGGGGTGGGCCCCAGCTAATTGCTGTTGTGATTGGTTGCCTCTGTATCCTCACCTGTTAGCGCTCAAGAGACCAATGAGAAGACCTTTCTGTTTGGAGTTATCTAGGGCTTTGTTTTGAACCTGGGAGTTTCAAATGGGACTTCATAACCATGGCCTTGGAGGGCTTTTCTGGCTTTGTTCTCAGGGAGCTGTTTTCCCTCAGGGGGTTTCTGGGCAAGCTCTCATGGCCACGGTCTCTGCTGGTCCCAGTTGCAATGGGAGGCCTTCTCTTGTTTCCTATACTAAACTGCCTCATAAGGTACTGTACAATGCCTTAATATTTAAACTATACTGTGTTTTTCTAGTCCTAAAATATAATGTTAAAATTCTGATTCTTTCTGGGCTTCTTTTTGCTTAATATAATATATAATATTAAATTTTATTTCTCTAATGGATTTTTTAACCATACTTTATAGTATAGTATTGTTAATGATTTCTCTGGGGATAAGACTTGTAGTCATAAATTACTTTACTGCTATGATATTATTATGATGCTTCTAGGTAATGAAGATTACAGCACAAGACACTCCAGGGTTTTTTCACCCATAGCTGTGAAATTGTAAACAGCACAAATAAAATGATTCAGGTTGAAGAGAAGAAATACAAAACATGATATAATCTGAACAGGTTTTACAGACATGTGTGACACCTTCAAGAATACCAATATAGTAAAAATAAGAGTCTCTGAGAAGAAAAAAGAGAGAAAGGAGCAGAAGGACTATTCAAAGAACTAATGGCAGAAAACTTCTCTAATTTAATGAAAGGTGTAAACACATATTCAAGAAGACCACTGTTACAGTTTGATATTATTTATGAATCCCAAATAGACAAAGATTATGTTTTTTTATATTATTAAAATATTATAAAATATTATATTATATTTTAATATTTAATATTTTAATATAATAATAAATTAATATATTCTTCTGGGTCTGAAATCTTTGATTATATTGGACTCCGTTGAGGGGGCTCTTGATTAAATTACCTGTTAAGATTATGGGTTTGACCTGCAGAATCGTGTGGGAGAGAGTGTAGACTACAATGTGAACTATGGAGCATGCTCAGTGGCAATGCCCCAGGATGCGTTTATCAGTTGCAATGAATGTGCCACACTAATGAAGGATGTTTATGTGGGAGGGTGTGGGAGGTGTGGGGAGAGGGGCTTATGGGAATCCCTATATTTTTTTGCATAAAATTTATGTAATCTAAGTATCTTTTAAAAATTAAAAAAAATGTTTTAAACATATATAAAGATTCTCCCATACTGCATAAATAATGACTTATAATTTAATTTTTATATAGAACCAAGGGCAGCTATTTGAAGAAGTGAGGAAATTCACCAATTCCTAATTAGTTTCCCAAATGCCTTAATTATAAAGCTTTACATATTCCCTCAAATTCCCAAGATGGAGCCTGTTCAGATGATAAACAAACAGGAATAATCTTGTTTTATCCTTCAAGGAAACCATATTTTCAAAACTGCACATTTATGGCACAATATTTAGGCTCCATATTAATCTGTGAATTTATTTCTGTCATGAGAAACCTATTGGTTTATAAACATTATTGTTGAAATAAGAAGTATCAAAACTAGAGCAAACACCATGGATATACCTTGAGGACACTATGCTGAGTATAAGAAGTCAGATACCAAGGGCCTCATAATGTTTGAATCCACTGATGAAATGTTCAGAATGGAATAATCTATAGGAACAGAAAATAAATTAATGGCCACCAGGGGTTGGTGGTAGGGAGGAATGCTAATGGGTAAAGGGTTTCTTTTTTGGGTGATGGAATGTTCTAAAATTAGATAGTGGTGATGGGTGGATAACCCTGTGAATAAAGTAAAAACCACTGAATTGTACACTGTAAAAAAAAAAAAAACTACAGCAAAAAAACTCTTAGAGACCACTCAGTTCACCATTCTCCATTTTAATCACTGGTGTAAGCAATACATTCTACTTCCTCATAAAACAACAATAAAGGACATTTCTTAGGTGATTTTAAATGATCAGTCACAGTGTGGGCACTTTCCATCTGCTATCTTATCTTCACATTTACCCTATGAAATATAGCCAATTATTACTACATTTTACACAGAAGGAAACTAAAGCAATCACACTCCTTGTAAGTGGCAAGGCTGGAATTCAAATCTAGTCTGTCTGACACCATGGACAAACTCAAAAGTATTCTGCTTCCAAGGAAAAAATAATATAAATGTATTTCAAAAGCTTCAGAAAAAAGGAAATAAAATAACCCATTCATTAATCTACTGTATCTCAACATTTTGGAGAATTTAATTCTTTTCTCCTATGAAGCAATCTCATCTGTTTGATAATAAAGAATATTTGCTTTTTTCAATTAACATTATATAAAACATTATTCATGTTGCTATAGAAACCTCATGCCAGTCATTTTCTTTATGGACTGCATAATGTTTCAATGTGTGGAGAGACAATAATTTATTTTTAACTGTTATCCATTTGACTGTTTCCACATTTCATCTAATATTAAAACCACCGTCGAACTAAAAATGATTGAAGTAATGAATGCACAACTATGTGATTATACCAAATACCATTGATTGTATGCTTTGGATGGATTTATGCTCTATTAACATGTATCAATAAAATTGATTTGTTAAAAAAATGCCAAAAGAAAGATTATGGGTTTGGGAAGTAGATGTAGCTCCCCATGAACGAGGTCCCAGGTTCAATCCCCAGTACCTCCTAAAAGCAAATGAAAAAACCATCTCCCATTGGGGAGTGGATGTAGCTCAGTGGTTGAGGGCCTGCTTCCCATGTATGAGGTCTTGGCTTCATTCCCCAGTACCTCCCTCCCCCAAAAATTAGGGATTTGAGTTGACCATGTCAATAAGGCATGACTCAGGTTAAATCCATGCTCCCTTGGTGGGCCAACATAAATGGACACTCACTCAAGAACATGCTTGAAGATAGAAAGCTCTGTCATTTTTGAACTTGGGCCCCCAGGTAGAGATGAGCCATTCACCTGATTGTTTGCAGCTGACCTTGGGAAGAGAACAGAACAACTGACAAAGATATAGAAGCCCCAGAAAGAAATGAGCCCTATTCCAGGAGAGAGAGACAGCTCTGAGAGACAAACCCTATGCCAACCTTCAGCTGAGAGAGAGGAAGCCCAGAGGGGAAAGCAGAAATTTCACAGACATCAGCCATCATCTTGCTTCAACACGTGGCAAATGACATTGGTGAGAAAACAACCTTGAGTTGGACTCTTTAGGGCCTTGTAACTATAAGCTTTTACCCCAAATAAATATGCTTTATAAAAGCCAACAGATTTCTAGTATTTTGCAACAGCACCCCTTTTGCAGACTAATGCAACCAGGAACAACAAATGTGAAAAACTTGAGTGCACCATGCCCAGACAGTAAAACAATAGAACAAAATGACAAGGAGACTGTTTTGTAAGCTAGAAAAGAAAAGCAACATGTTATGTAAAAGACAGCCCTTATATCATATAAGGCCTTTAAGACTAAGGGCTGATTTCTCAGCAAAAACCATGGAGTCATGAAGACAGTTGGATGACATAATTAAGTGCTGAAGAAAACAATTTCAACATAGAATTTTATATCTGGAAAGAGTGTCTTAAAATGAGGGAGAGATTAAGATATTCCCAGATAAAATTATTGAGGGAGTTCATCACTGAGATTTTCAGATGGAAAGGAAAGGACACTAGAGAGTGGATCAAAGCAACATAAAGGAATAAAGATTTCTGGTAAATGTAACCATATGGATAATTATAAAACCACATATAATATTGTATTGCATTTTTTTGTGTATAACTCAATTTTTTATTTTAACAGTTTCTAAAAAGGAGATGCTTGAAAAGTAATGGCAATTCTATGGTTTATGATATTTAATGTGTAAAGATATAATACAAAAAGGTACAACAAAAAAAAGTGCTGTGATGGTGGGGTATATGAACACAAAGTTGGTATCAAATCAAATGAGATTGTTATAGATTTTAGGTCTTTGATTAAAGCCCAATGGTAACCAAAAAGAAAATATCTGAAAAATAAACACAAGGAAATGAGAATTACTACAATACAAAAAATCCTATAGATATGACAATAGACATTAATGGAAGATTTCAGGGACAAAAATGGTATAAAATAATGTGCAAATAACAAAAATGGAAGAAGAAAGTGCTGCATTTCATTATAAGTAACTACTTGAAAGAGAAATTGACCAAATTCTACATCAAAAGGCAAAAATTAGGCAATGGTTAAAACAATATGCTTTTGTGGCAGTTTGATATTCCTCATGAATTCCCAAAAGATAAATAGATTATGTTTGTAAACTGGTCTATTACTCTGGGCATGATACACGTTGATTGATTTAAATACAAAGACTTTGTGTTTACTTGATTAAATCAAGATTAGGGATCTGATTTGACCACATCATAATAACATGCAGGGTTGAGTCCATGCCCCCCTTTTTGGGCTATGTAAATGGACACTCAATCAAGAACACAAAAGAAGAAAGCTCCATAGACACAGAGGAGAAAAGAACTTGTTACCTTTGATCCTGTGGCCCAGGTAAGAGAGATGAGCAATTCACTTGATTGTTCACGGCTTACTTTGTGAAGAGACCAGAGTAGCTGAGCCCAGAAAGAAACCAGCACTTCAGCCTTCAGCTGAGATTGGAAGAAGCTGGATCCATGGAGCCTTAAGACTGAACAGGAAGGTTGAACCGTCACAGACATCGCAAATGTTTTTGTTAAGAGAGTACCTCTTATGGTACCTTGATTTGGACTCTAGCACCTTGTAACAGTAAGCTTGAACCCCAAGTACTCTTTAAAAAGCCAACAGATTTCTAGTACTTTGCAACAGCAACCCCTTGGCTGACTAATATACCTTTTTACAAGAAACTCAATTTAAATTCAAACACAACTTGGTTGATATTGAAAGGGTGGAAAATAATCTTTGCAAATATTAATCAAAGGAAGCTAGAGTAGCTATACTAATAGATAAAATAATTGTGAAGTTAAAAACTGTTAAAAGGGACAAATGAGTACACATATAATATAGCAATTTTCTTCAGGAAGGCTGTTGAAGAGGGTTTGATTGTGGCCCTTATTCACATTTTGAAAAAGTTTACATATAAAGTATAATAACTATTCTCCATGAGTCTATACCTAATGGTAATAAAGAGACACTTGTATTATGATATATATGAAAAGTGTCAGAGAGGAAAGAAAATGGAAAACATCAGAATGATTGGAAATGTACCCAAGGTTGCTCTTTATTCTGGTTGCATTCTTTTGAACAGCCTTTGCACTGAAACCTTCAGGATTAATTTCCTTTGGACTGGGTGTAGTTTAAAGTTTTCCTTTTCTCAGTTATCAAGGAAATAAAAAAGTGGAGCTCCTCTGATAAGCCAACCACTTAGGATTCCCTTTGATCACATTCTCACATCCAGGGATTGTCACAAGGACAGGGATGTTACTCCCTGAGATATGGGCCATGATGTATATACAAAAAAAGGTTTTTGCTGATGAAGAATGTCAGTATTTTTCAGAAGGTCATGCATCAGAAGAGGACTTTTGAGATTGCTTCATAAATATGAATGCATTGCTGCTGCACTAACAAGAAGTTTCTTTTGCCTGAAAGGACTATTATTTATAGGCTGCAGTGGGTGACCACAAATAGGCAAAGGTCACAAAGTTAAGTGCCACAGATTCAGGTGAAAGGCTTTGTTATTTTACAGCATTTCCTGACCCTCTTAATCAAATGCTAGCTTCAAGATGTGTTAATTAATTTGTTTTTTTAAAAGTCAATGATCTTGAGGCTTCAATTATTTCCCTGGAGATACCATTGCAAAAAAATTAATTTTAGTATAGAAATTATTTTAATTAATGCTTTGAAGTGATTCATTTTGTAAAATAAAAGAAGAGCTCAAGCTGGGCCTGTTAAAATGATGGTGCCAGCTCCCTCCCTTCCTCCCTTTCTTCCCTCTTCCCTTCTTTTACTTTCTCCCTTTCTTTCACCAAATCTCTCTACTCAAAGTCAGCAACATTTATGGAGATCCAGTCCTCAAACTGGTTGCAGAGAACAAAAAGAAGAGTTGCATCACCCCCTTGGAGAAGAGGGTGAGGTGTGGGATTTGTCAGGAGACCTCACATACTGAAAACTCACTGCCCTACCCAAGGTCTTTTCAGCAGATTGAAACCCAGAAGGGTGGAGCATGAAGTGGAGTAGGCCAATGCATGGCCATATCTATAGCATATTCCAATCTGCAAATTATGCAGGGCCACCAAATTGTGGAATCAAATTCTGACCAGACACAGGGAGTTAGGGATGACAGCACACAGGAAGAATGGTTCACACAATTCCTTATGCATTTCTTTTCATCCTGAGGGGAGGGCAGGTCTGAACTCCTCTAAAACATGTGCTAGGGATGGAGGGGTGAGATGGGAGGAGGTGTTATTTGTCCATTAAACAACAAAGAAAGCCTACCTGATCCATTACCAAATCTAATGATCCTTTACTAGAGGTCAAGAGAATCACAAACATGTACCAGTTGGCTGGGGGTGGAGGTGGGATGCTGACTGCTAAACAATAGTGTGGGAAGGCCCTTCCCCACCCCATGCTCCTGGCTCACTACATGTTCTGACTCACTGTAAGACCAGGAATGAGAGAAAATACAACACACAGGAAAACCAAGTTGGTGATTCCCAGACTGGAATTCTGCCTGCCTCTTTCCTATACATATCAAAGTGAGATTTGCAACAGGGCCAGCCTCCCAGGTTACTATGATTAACCTGAACACTTAAGTATTCACTTGAAAGAACTCAGAGTGGTGTCCTACTTAAGCAAAAGTGGGGCACAAGCTTCCTCATAATAACAAAATCTCTGAAGGCCTACACTATTATAACATTGGCAAATTTATTAATTTTCATATTAATATAATGAGTGAAACATCTTTGCTGTTAGAAAAAAGTTGGTTCTAATCTTTTCCTCACAGAAAAGTAGAAAGCCTTCTTTTTAAACGTATCTTTAAAGTTTTAGATCTTTCCTTTCTGTGCTTTTTATAGTAACATCTAACTTGTCCACTTTGGTTATGAGCAGGTCAAGAACATCTTCTTGCTCCTTGACTTCCATCTGCATCCCCAAGGCTCTGTCCTAAAGGCTGCCAAATACCAGGAACAGCTTATCTAGATTGCTGTGGCTTTCTGGTGAGAAGCTCAGAGCTCTGGGTTCTTTGGTAAGCCTCAGTACTCAGGGGAGAGCTGGCCCCTCTAGTGATAGAGTCTGAGTTAAACAGTTTTCAGAGGTTTGGGTGGCTGGTACTTCCCTGCTCTTCTTTTGTAATTGTTTCTTCCTTCAATCTGCTCCTGGCCTGGGAGTGAGGTGCATTGTTGTATAAAAGGTGTAGGTTTTTTTTTTTCCTTTTTTTAAGGAGACACCACAGATGGAAACCACAACTAGTTATGAGGGAAGCAGGCACTCAACCACTGAGCTACTACCACATCCCAAGGGTTTAGCTCTTGAAGTTAAGGCTAACTGGGTGAAGTGCCATTCTGAGCCTTGGCAAGAGAAGGTGGTGCCCTGCCAAGGTGCTAGGTGGTATTTCTGGCCTTCTCAGAGCCATTCTGTAACACCAGGCCACAGTCTATGCCATCCAGAGCCTGCCCAGTGAAAACACACCACCGAGATATAAGTCTCTTGACTGCTAAAGACTGAGTTCATATATTTAAACAAAATGTACTTTTTGTTTGTTTTTATTACTCTCTAATGCAAACAATTAAGTAGTTATCTTTTTTAAAACAATTTTTTGAAGTTTATCATTCATACATGAACAGACGTAAACTAAAAATGTTCAGTAAACATCGTGAACTTACAAAACAAACATGCGTAACATCATACAGGGCTCCCACACATCACCCCCCCACACAAACACTGCATTGTAATGAAACATTTGTTAACAAATCATTAAATAGCATCATCAAAGTATTACTATGAGCTATAGTCCGTATCTTCCTCCCCATACCATTTTTTTAAGGATTTATTTACTTTTATCCATTTTTACCCCCCACCCCGCATTTTTGCAGTTTCTGTGTCCATTTGCTGGGTGACCCTGTGTCCATTTCCTGCTTCCTCTTCTCATCCTCCTCCTGTCTTCACTAGATTCAATACTTGGAACCTCTGATGTGGGAGAGAGGCATCTTACCACCTGCACCACCTTAGTTCCTGGTTTTTCTGCATGTCTCATCTTGGCTCTCCATTGTGTCACTCTCCTGTTACATCATCATCCTGCTGTGTGACTTGTGGAGCCTGGCAGCTAACCTGTATGCAGGGCCTGGCAGTGCATGTGCGGACGGGGCCTGGTGGCTCACTCGTGTGGGGCCTGGCAGTCCTCCCATGCATGGGGCCTGCTGGGCCATGCACCTCTTATATTTTTATTTGTTTTATTTTTACAGGGAGGCCCTGGAGATCAAACCCAGTTTCCTCCATATGGGAGATGGATGCCCAACCACCCAAGCCATATTTGTCCCCCTGTTATATCTCTTAAGGGTGACCAAAGATACCCAAAGTTACAGTCTTTTCCCATACAGGATGGTCATATAATAAATCAGGCTTAGTTTATCACCAGCATTCCAGAAAACAAGACCTAGAGAGAAAAACTAGGTCTGGGGACACAGGCATGGTTTCTAATAGAGTGAATGCTTAGCCTACCCTGATTATCACAAAATCAGGACAGTGAGAATATTTGCAGCTAACATCTTTTGTAAGTTTTATTTTGCTCATTTACAATAATCTCGTATACATACTTCAACTAGGAGTATATATTGAATGCTCCTTTTTTTCCTCTACAGACATAATGTGATCTTTGTCAAATATATCATGTTCTGGAAAATGCATGTGTTTTTTCCTAGGGTTTATAAAATCTTTTTCAGTTTTCAGTTGCCTATCATGCAAGAGTGTTATTCTGCCTTCATCTATAGAGTTAATTAACTTTGCCAGCTCTGTTGTAGTATTACAAAATCTAACCTCTAAACTTTTCCAGTTCTATTAGACTTTCTTGGGTTTTCTGAACAAAACTCATCAAGATATTTATTTAAAAGGTACATGACACTTGATTTGAAAGTTTGTATGACAGTTTATAATTCTTCAAAATTTCTTTCTTAAATACATGGCATCATATTATCCTTTAATAGCTAAATAATTGTTCATTTCATTGATTTGGAAATCTAAATTCTTGAAAATCCATATGTCTTGTATCCTTTCAAAAATTTCTGATGGTATGCATAAGAAGTACTCTGAAGAAAAAAAAAGAAATGAATTTCCATTCAAGGTATCACACTTAGAGTATTGTTGTTTGTGGATTTATTGAAATAAATTAACCATCGCATGTGTTCATCATCATTGCATTGAAAATTAAAGCCAACTTTTGAACAACAGATGTTCCTAGTGGGATTGGCTAAAGATAATTCACATTTATTTGATTAAAACATCTAGTGGAGGGAATAAACTGCATACATAGATGCATGAGAAATTTCATCAGAAAGAGGACACTATAAGTTAGGCTTCAATGAAATGCTAGAAATAAACATTTTAAAAGCACACAAACAAAACATCAGAAACAAAGTATCCCTTCAACAGGTTCATCAGTAGTGTCAGTATATCTGAGGAAAGAATGAGTAAACATGATGATAAGTTAATAAGCAATAATCAAACTGAAATAATATTTAAAAAAGAAAATAACTAGAATGGGAAAACAATCATCCAAGACCTGTGGGATAGTATAAAACAATTTAATATATATGTAGTTAGAACTTTATAACAAGATTAAAGAGGCAATAAAGCAGAAAAATATTTAGGGAGGAAATGGCCAAGAATTTTCCAAAAATAAGAAAGCACATCAACTAATTTGACCACAAATATAAGTGAAATCCCAGAAAGGTTAAAGACAAAAAAAAAGCTCAATCAACCATAAAACACATCTAGATTTATCAGAATCACTGTTGAGAGACAAATATAAGTATACAATTGCAAAGACAGACACAAGAAAGTATATATCTCATATAGTAGGAAAGATCAAATTCTTATGAGACTTGCCATCGATTATGTTCCAAGCCAGAAGAAAATGTAAAGATACACTTAAAGTAATGAAAGATAATTCATTCAATACCCACTGAAAACAACTTTTAAAAAACAGAACAAAATTAAGATTCTCAGAATATTAACATACACACTTATACACAGAGAGAAATGATTTTTGATGGTAGTCTTGCTTTTAAAAATTATCCAGGCCAGACCATGAAAATAGAGGGAGACTAAAATTAGACACAACTGAAAATAAAAATGTCAAAAAAAAGGTAAACCTGTCAAATATTTGATTTTTAAAATTAAAATGGTTTTTACAAATAACTGCATAAAGAAAAACTACATTGATTGATTGCTGGATTTAAACCATATAGAAATCTACAATTTATGGCAAATATAATGAAATAGGAAAGATGACTAAGAATCTCTTCTACTTTACAGTTTTAATGTTATCTGTTATGTGATATATTATTTTAGGTAGACTGTGATAAATTAAATATGCCTAAACTTATCCCAAGGGCAACCATTACAAAGACATAAAATAAAAATTACAAACATAAGGGTTTAATGCAAAGAAATCACCACAGTAACAGACAAATATTAAAAGGATGTAACAAAATGTTATAAACTTTTATTTGTTAAATTAGGTAATTTAGAGGAAATGTACAATTCCATATGTATTTGATATCTGCTGAAATGGATAATATCTTTAGTCTTATTTCTCTTAAAGAAATTGAAGTTTTCCTTAAAAATCTTCCAAATGACAAAAAATCTTAACTTGTTTTTAAAATGTAAAACTCTCACCTTTCCTTCAGACTGGACTGTGGATGGAGGGCTGGGTGACACCTCTACAACCCAGCAGAAGTGGACAACATCTTGGGAGATAGCAGAGCAACAACATAAGAGAAATCTGAATCCCAGGAGTATCTCAAGGGAAAAAAACATCCACAAAGCCAAGTCAGCTAAATTCTGCATGGTCACAAGCAAGGACAATATTTTTTCCTTTATTGGATCACTCTGTTTCTGAAATACTTTTTTACACCAAACAGCCTTTATCTGGCTAATAAAGATTCTCTCCCCAGTCCATTCACATCCCCTGATAAATCACTTTCCTTTAAAGAGTTCTTTCTTTCAAAATTAGGTCTCTGCATGTATATTTGAGAACATTTAGCAGCTGTTTCCAAAATTGCACTGTCTTCTATTAGCAGTTCTAATGAAGTCAGCCAGCAACATACCCCTTTCAAAAACCTGTGTATTTGTTAATACTTTTTAATAAAATAAAGTTATATATTATATGTTTTCTATTCTGATTAGTAGTATAATTTTGTAGAAAATATGTCTTCTATAAATTTGTGATTATATTAAATTGTAGGTTTGTGATGTGAATTGGCAAGATAAAACTGACATTTAGCAGTATCACTCCCCTCTACATTGAGATGAGACTCAAAGGGGATAAGGCAGAAGCAGAAAACAATCCAGAAGGTTGTGGCAACAATTTAAGGACTGATATGATGTCATATATAAATTGGTGATTAAGAATGTGAGCTCTAAAGTCAGTCTGACTGATTCAAATTTGAGCTTGACCTTTAACATGTTGTTTGACTATAAACATGCAATAAAACTTGCTGTGTCTCAGTTTCAACATCTGTAAAATTCAGCCATAGAAATAAATTTGTTGAGGCACTCTTCAGGGTGCTGGGGATAAATTATTGATAAAAATCATGCATGCATTGAGGTTTCAATAATGGGAAAACAAAGACTAACAAAAGGCATAATCAAAATATATACAGTGTTCGGTAAGGATAACTGCTATGGAAAACAAATGCAGCATTGATGAGGGAAAGGGCAGCTGGGCAGGTGCAATTTTAAGTAGGGTGGTAAGGGATGGTTTAATGAGGAAGAGAATGAGAAAAGACCCAGTCAGTTATCTTGTGAAAGGGAATTTGGGGGAGAAGAAAAATTCAAAATATTCTATGCAGCATCAAAACTAATATGAATAGTTCTAATGATGATAAAATAAGGTGAGTAGGTCAGTGTGGCTGCTCCAAAATGAATGAGATGGGCACAATGATAAATGTGATCATTTCATAGAAGTAAGGAGGAGGGGCAAGATGAGGTTGGAAATGTTGGCTTTTGGAAAAATTTTATATTTATTCTTTTTTTATTTCTTTTATTTTTCATATTTACTTTTAAGTTTATGGCAAATCTTGTAGGTTTTTGAAGAAAAGTGACATGATATAACCTACATTTTAGCAGTATCACAGGCTCCTACATTGATACGAGGCTCAAAGGAGATAAGTCAGAAGAGGAAGACAATCTAAAAAGCTGAGGCAAAAATATAAGGAATGAGATGATAGTTCTTTTGGCTAGGGTGGTAACAGAGCAGGGACTGAGTATGAGTCACAGTCCAAATATACTCTGCACATAGAATCAATATAATATGCTGATAGGGTAGATTTCAGGTATGCAATATGGGGAAAATTCCAGGATCTCACTTAAGTCTTTGCCTGAACAAGTAGAAGATGGCTTCTCATTACTTGAGATCAAATTTTACATATTGCAATTATCCACCTGATAGATATCTTGTTCAGATAATCTATGCTAATTATTTGCCTAAAACCCTTTGAATATTGTCTGGTACTAAGCAGGTACTGAGTAAATAAAATATATTTTTAGCAATTATTTAGCATCAATCATATATATACAGATCTATTGTACATATTTTGTCATGCTCATTTCAGTCTTATTTTATCATTTTTTAAATAGCTCAAGATTTACAATACATATAATTTTGACATACCACCATGAACAAAAGGATTCTGTCTTAAAAGCACTTCAGACCATGTCTTACATAAAATATGATACGTGCTGATAGGGAAAAGTAGAGAGATAATGTAAATATTGTTTTCACAATGCCCAAAGTTTATATTGCATTTATTTAATAACATCGTAAATGATTTCAAAAATACATTATAAGAGAACAGAGTAGTCTGAATTTAATAAGATTTAAGCATTTCCTGATCTTATTACTGTCAGTAAAATCAGAGAAGTTGTTGACCGTCATTGCCAACAAAAACCAAAAGGATACAGTTTCTAAGCTATAGAAATGTGTGTAAATGAAAGAAAGCCCAGCACAGTTCAGGAAATAAACCAAAAATATAAAGGCCCTATAAGTGTAAGAAAAGGCACAATGCATATATAAGAAGAGTGAATAATATAAAAAGTATAGCATTAACAAATAAATGTTTATCAAAGAGATAACTGTAAATGAAACAAATAGTAATAAATATAGATTCTAGACAACATACTGTACAGAGCAACATAAACATTAATACATTATATTGATATTGCATAGAAGTTAAAAATTTTATAGCCATTCAGGAGGTAAAAGATAAAAGATTTTAATTATTTGAATAAATTAATAAACAGTGATGATTTGTAAGATTCATAAAAATTTAGTTGCATAAAAGTTTGAACTTTAATATTTCAAAAATCATTTAAGAAAATGAAAAAATATATTTCTACATTTAAAACTTAAACATAAATTAAAAGAATACAAACCACTGGCAAAAATATATCTAACAACAACTGCTTAAGTTTAAATAAAAATAATACATACAGGAACATGAAGAAAACATACTTTCTTAAATATATATTGAATAGCAGTGAAATTAAAACTGCATTTCCAGGTTATGTAAAGGTACTTTTAAAAGGAAATTTTAGTTAATTATTAAAAAATAAAAGGTTTTCATTTGGAATAATGGAAATGTTTTGTTATATTTAATACGAAATTTAGTCTAGAACACCAGGAACAAAGATCTCAGAAATGAATAGGATAATGCCATTATATTTAATAATTCAAAATATTTTCCAGATTTTCTTCAATTTTCTCATAAACATTTTCTGTACCATATTTCTATCACTATATAATTTATTCAAAGATCAAATATTGAAGTGTTCTTTTTCATCCTTTAGCATTTTGTTTCTTTATGAATAAGATTAGTCAAAAATATTTATAAAACCCGACAAATATTATCATAACAAAAGCTATGGCATATTAAATACTTTGTAGGTAGGTAAGCATTCTGAAGGTCATGATCAAAATTTTATACAAAATTTAGTATTACATTAAATTCTTTCCAGTTTTCATATGATATCATCTTCAAAATAACACTGTGGATGTAGAATTCTTTGTCTGCTTTAGTTGAGGAAACTAGATTTCAAATTTCAGTGACTTACTAAGGAATATACAGCAAAACAACTGACAGATCTGGAATCTAAACCCTGGATTTTCTACTCCAAAAAAAATTACACTTTAAGACAATGCTAAATTTCTTCCCTACAGAATAAACTGACTAAATTTCTGAAAGAAATTTAAATAAAAATTCATAATAAAGAGTATTATAACTCTTCATAATAAAATTTTCTGAAATTGGAATGTGCATGGGAATTTTCATAATATAATGAGAAGTTTAACAAAACACTTTTTCTATTTCATATTAGGAGCCCACAAAATCAAATATATTTAAACCACAGGAGTAAATCATGTTTCATGGCTTCCAATTACTATGTAGATTTCTGAGTACATATTCTTGGATATGTTCCAGAGAATGCATGGTCCAAATAGGGAAAGATTCAGGGTTATGCAAACTAATCAAATGACGATACTTTATTTAGAAAGAAATCAAGTAAATACCCAAAAGGGGGGAAAAAAGATCTCCTTAAATATTCAGCATTTCCATCACTTCTATTTCTTGGAAACCTCTCTCTCTTCTGCGTGAATGTAGTAAGAGCATTTTCAATTCTTTGTTCCTAAGACTATAAATGAGTGGATTCAGCATGGGGATCATCATAATATAAAACACAGAGGTCACTTGACTCTTTCCCAAGGAGTAGGATTTTATCGGTTTTAAATAAGCAAAACTCATAGCGCCATAATAGACTGTGACTCCCAGAAGGTGGGAGGCAGAAGTAGAGAAGGCTTTAGGCTTTCCTGAAGAGGAATTAATTTTCAGGATAGTAGACAAAATAAATATATAGGACACAGAGATTATGCTAAGAGTCACCATTATATTTAAATTACCACAAATCATTATCATGATTTCAATGTCACGAGTGTCAGTGCAAGACAGGGTTAAAATGAGTTAAGTCACAGTAAAAGTGATAGATTACATTGGAGCCACAGAAAAGAAGGATTGACTTCTTTTAGTTTTCAGTAAAAGAAGGTTGACTTCTTTTAGTTTTCAGTAAAACTAATCATGTAGGACCCAGTGATGAGGGCATGACAGAGTCTCCTAGACATAACAACTGGATAGTGAAGAGGGTTGCAGATAGCTACATAGCTGTCATAGGCCATTGAGGGCAAAAGGAAAAATTCAGTAACAGACAAGAGGAAAAAAAAAATCTGTGTGAAGCAGCCCATGAATGAAATATTCTTGCTGGAAGTCAGTAAATTCTCTAAGGTTTTTGGTATGATGACAGTTGAGTTACTGAGGTCATGGAATGACAGGTGACTGAGGAAAAAGTACATGGGGGTGTGAAGCTGGTGATCTAGGAGATTATCAGTATCATTCTTGAATTTCCCAACATGGTAATCAAGTATATCAGGAAAAATTACATAGAAAGGAGAAGTTGGATCACATCAGAGTTGGTCAAGCCAATAAGGATGAAGTTAGGCACATTTGTGTTATTCCTTCTTTTCATGCTAGAAATCAAGTGTTGTAAACTGTTGAGAAATCAAAAGTGATACAAATTAAGATAAGCTAAAAATTATTTTTCTTTATTAGAATGATATGGCATTTTTAAAAAATCAGCTCAATTATTTTAGAAATTCATAATAAAAAGTAATTAGGCAAATATGTCTGAAAAATATCTTATTTTGTCTGCCAATTAAAAATTAGGTAAAAGTAAATATTTTGAAATTATATAATAGAGAATTTTATATGCATATGCACATGTATATTGCAAAATTAGAATGAACATGACATTGTTATAAATATTCCACCTCATTAGCATATTTATCAAGATGAAAACATTATAACATATGTATTATTCTAGTACACTGTTTAAAATGAGAAAAAGGACACAAAAAGTTATTTATCTACAGTCACAACCATTAAGTATTGTTGGCCCAGTGATTCTATCAAGATTGATTGTGTCCAGAGATGAACTTCAAAACTTATATTTAATTTCAGCAAATCAAAAAAACAATGCTAGGTACCTAAAAACAATGATAGAAAAAAAAAATTAAAAAAAAAACAATGATAGAGAGTTTTAATGCATCATTTAATTTTCTTTTCTATTCAATATGATTTAATAAAAATGACAGATCAGGTATTAAAACCATATGTGTATTAATATTTGAGAGCACATATTACTATAAATTTTCAGATATATTTTTAACAGATTAACCAAATTTTTTCCAAAAATTATATTTTCAAAATATGTATATTGCTTGATGATTCTGATTATATCAGTTTTATATTTCTGTTTCTATAACTCCTAGCATTACCTAGGCTCGATCTACATGACATATATATATATATGCATAGCCTTCTAATGATACTCCATTTTTTTTGATAAATTAAAATTCTCTAACTTTGAGATTAATACTTACCATGAGTCAAAGTTGTTGAAAAATTTCTTCCAGTATTATCTGTCTAGAAATTTGTTAACCTCTAGTTTTTTTCAAAATGAAAATAGGGAAAACATTTCTGAAGTCTGATATTTCTGTGATATAGTATTTATTTCCTTTGAGTTAACGTCTAATTTTTAGTGCATAAATTTTTTTGAGGTCAATTAAATCAAAGATAAATTTTGCTCAGATTCTGATCAATTAGAAAGTTCACCAGGAAATTAAGTCTCACATGTATACTACAGAGCTTCTGTAAACGTGAGCAGAGCAGAGTATCCCTTATTGTTTTATTGTTCCCCCTAGTAATCTCAAGGCACCCCTTATATTGAGGATTGTGGATAATGCAATATTTGGTCATCTCTGGGACTAATTTCCAAGGAAGATTACTTGACTTTGTGTCAAGGATAAAATTTCAAGAACTAATGCAGCTGTGTCAGGCCTGTAACAGAAATTTGCCTTCCCCTTAGAAGCCACATAATGTTGAGCAGCATTTTTGGTACTACTTTGTGATGTTCTAATTAATGACTGAGTAAAAGATTAGGTATTTTTAGAGAAGTGCTTAATTAATCTGTGGCTTAAAGGCCAGATCATTAATGACCACGGATGTAATAGTATATTTTTCACAATGAAATAAAATGTGTGACACTATCATAGGATTGAATATTGTTCATTACAAAAAAATTATTAAGCCATAAAATTCAAAGAAAGAAATAGAAATCATTCATAAATGTTATTTTTTAGGTGTCTTTTCTTCCAAATATTTTCTTTTGTGCATATAAAGTTTCTTTACATTTATGATTATATATATATATAATTTTACCACAGCTGAATTTTCTGAAATTTTTATTTAATAATATTTGTTAACTATTATGCACCTTGACCAATGGTATAAAACACATTGAAAAATCCACAATTTCAAGAATTTTCAATTGTCAGGTGCAACCTAACTAACTTCTTTATAGGAGTGTGCACCAGTTGATGAATGGGCATGTTTGAGGCATCAGAAGGAAAAACTGTTTCTCAATTAAGATTAGGGAGTATCAATTAATTTGTCAATGCTGCATATATATTGTTTTATTCAGCCACAAAAGGTTCATACAACTTATAATATTATATTAATATGTTGTCATTTTTATATTAAAATAAATAGGAGAAAATAAATTAAAAATCTTTGCTGAGATAAGTAAAATTTTTATAATTTTATTAATGACCCAAAGCTTCCTTCCTCTATGTACAACTAGATGAAATCCATTCTTGTTAGTTTCTCACTAATTCATGATAATGAAATCTATTTGCATGTAGTATAAGAAGCAACTGTACAAGGAAACTGTTTACATGGCAGAATTTTAGTAGACAAGATGCTCATGTGGATCAAAGGAATTCCAAAACAATGTATTACATATTTTATGAATTTTTGATGTACAATTATTTAATTCAAGAAAAATCCAATGATAATGAGAAATGTTTATTTAAAGGTTAAAAAACCAGCATCAATTTATTTCATGATAGGTGACTTTGGGTTTTAAGATGTTCTATGTCAATAACATCTCAATAGGGTCTGCTCATTCCTTGAAAACCACAGATGGAGTTTTTCTTCCAGTATTGAAACCAATTTTTTATAGTCATTAAGCATATTTTCAAATAATAAAATAGTCAAAGAAAGAATAATTTACAAAATTTTTAACATCTTTTTTGCTGAATCTTTATTGGTGGATTTACAATATATGATCTTTAATAGTAAGATTATGTTAGCAGAAAATTGGTAGTAAGAAGCAGTAGGAGACATGACTTATTTGACATAATTTTCAACAAAATTAAAATTTTACCCCAGAAAATTATTCAGCATCATAATTTTTAAAAATTCTATTTATGCTATTAATTCTCTCAGTTCTTGATTTTATTTGAAGATCTGTTAAGGAATTTTGGCTCTTTGTAATTTTACTCTCACTCATATTTCTAGAATACAAAGTTTCAATTTTAAAAAACTGCTAATTTGCACATTTGTATTTGTATGCTTATATTTACAGGTATACATTTTGACATCCTTTTACTATTCATCCCTTTTTTATAGACATCCTATAGTTCTGTCTTTATGATGGAATTAATTACAGGGCCTTATATTGGAGTGTTCATGCAACTCTAAATTAAAATGATGATTTATGTGCTAATAGGGGTGGTACTCAACTAGGTTCATTTGCTTGGCATGACAGAATTGAAGATACTGATCCAGGCTAAGAAGGAAAAGTGGCTTGATTTGGGAAACCTCTGATGTACAGTCTCAAATCAGAATCCCTATTAAGGTTTTTCTCACTGCTTTTATACTGGTTGAAACAAAGAATGTTAATAATCAGGATGAAATTTCTAAGAAGGGACTGGGCAATTAATATTTCCTTCATCAGTTAATCTTAAAATATTCATGGTACCCTGGGTAGGGCAATCTCGGGGTGAGTAGTAAGGCTAGGAGGGTGAAATAGTTGTCAAGGCTCAGATGATGACAGAAGTGAAGATACAAATAAGGAATAAGGTGAGTAAAGATAAGAGCAAGGAAGAGCATAACTATATATTTTTGTTGAAGTTAAATGTGATTAATGTTAAATCTTTATCTCTACCTGCCTCCTGACATGTAAGCAAGTTATGTTGAATTTCTTTAGCATTATAAGGTTCAGTACAATGCCTTAATATTTAAGCTATACTGGGTGTGTCTCATACTACAGTATAATATAAATATTCTGATAATTCTCCCTGTGCTTCTTTTTAGTTAATATATTATTTACTATTAAATTTTATTTATCTGATGGATTTTTAAACATACTTCATTGCATTATATTGTTAATGTTTGCTCTGAGGATACAATTTACATCCATAAATCATTTTATTGCTCTTAATATATTATGATGATTTCCAGGCAATGAAGATGGCAGCATAAGGCACTTGAGTGTCAATTCACCTACAGAATCTTTGAAACACTACAATCAAGGGCCAGACTATCCTCCTTAATACTCCGGAAAACAATTTTTTTATTTCAGTAACAGGGTGAGTCCTGAATCAATACATGAAACCTAAACTGCTAGACATCAAACTTTTGCCTCAGGCTGAGATTCTTTATGGGAGAGCTAAACTCTCAAGGAGAACATCAATCAACACAGAGCAAATTTCAACAGACAGTAAAAGGTGCTTTTTGCATTGATTTTTGTTGTTAGTTCTTGACATTCAGTGATATATTTGGCATATCAGAGTCTAAACACTTTAGTTAAAATTTTAAAATATTAAAATATTCCATGAAATTGTAACCATAAGAAAGGTAGAGTAGCTATACTAATAGATCAAATAGTTTCAAAGTCCAAAACTGTTAAAAATGACAAATGAATACAATTATATATGGATTGGGTATCATCAACAAAAAGACATAAGTATTATAAGTATATATGCACTGAAACAGCAGAAACCCAAAATAATGAAATGTATATTGACATTTTTGAAAGCAGAAATAGGTGGTTCCATGATCTATTAATAGACATTAATGCCAACTTTTAATAATGATAAGAATATTTAAATAGAAGGTAGATAAGAAATTGGAAGACCAGAGTGATACTATAAGCAATCTAGAGCTAAGAGATATATGAAGAATACTTCAACCAACAAGATCAGAATCCACATTCTTCTCTAGGGCACATGAATCATTCTACAAAATAGACCATAAGCTAGGTGACAAAAGAAGACTTAATAAAAATAAGGCTTTTGAAATCATACAAGAAATATCCTCTGACAACATTGAAATGATACAAGATATCAATATGAGAGGTATAACTGGAAAATTCAGTGATACAAGAAAACTAAAAGGTATAATGTTTAGAAATCAGTGGGTAGAAGAAGAAATAAAGGCAATTATGAAATATCTTGAGTTGAATGAACAAAAACAAAACATAACAAATCTTAGAGATGCAGTAAAAGCAGTGGTGAGAGAATAATTTATAGCACTGAATTTTAAAGCAAAAAAAAGGGAAATATTTAAAAGAGGAGATGCAACGTTACAACTTGAGCTACAAGAAACAGAACAGCATAATAAACCCAAGGAAGCAGATAAAGGACATAAAAAGATTATAGTGGAGATGAGTAAAATAGAGAATAAAACAAAATTGAGAACATAAATGAAGTCAAAAGATGATACTTTGTAAAGATCAATAATATCAATATTATTTTATTAATCCCACAAAGAGAAAGAATATGCTTGTGAACTAAGCTTTTCTTCTCAGTTTCACAACTTTTTGTTATTTTGGATTCTATTGAGAAGCCTCTGATTAAGTTTATTTGATAAAAGCAATTTAGAGCTTCAGATTGTGCTACCTCAGTGAGGCACAACTCAGGTTTAGTCCCTGCCCCTTGCTGGGCTGATATAAACAGATGCTCATTCAAGAATACATGCAGGAAGAGAGAAAGATCTGTCATTTTTTATCCTAAAGCCCTGCAGACAGATGACCCCTTTCATGAAAGCTTACAGCTGATCCTCATGGAACCTTAATAGGAAGAGGAATCCCAGGAAGTAGAGACCAGGCAGAGATTGCCAACCATCTTGCTTCAACATATGGCAGTTTACTTTCATGAAAATGTACCGCTTATGGCACCTTGAGTTGGACTTTCACAGGCTTGGGACTATAAGCTTTTACCCCAAATAAATAACCTTTATAGAAGCCAACAAATTTCTGGTACTTTGCATTGGCACCCTTTTTGCAGATTAATAAAACTACCTACACTGACTCAAGAAGAAAAAGATGACCTCTACTGATAGAGATCAAATCAGTAATCAAAATATCCCAACAGGGAAAATCACAAGCCCAGAAAGAATCACTGGGGAATTGCAACAACATTTCAAAAACAAAAATCCTCCACAAAATTGAATCAGATGGAATACTTCTGTGGCAGTTTGAGATTATCTTATGAATCCCAAAAAAGAAAAGAGTTTGTTTTTAAATTAATCTATTCCTGTGGGTGGGATACATTTTGATTTCAATAAATTTGGTTGAGAGTCCTTTGATAGATTGCTTGATAAGATCACTTTAGGGCTGCTGATTGGACTATCTCAGTGAGTTGTGAATCAGATTTAGTCTCCTCCCCATTGCTAGGTCTGGTATAAATAGAAATGTACAGAGAGACAGAGAGATATAGAAGAAGGAAGCTGCCATATTTAATCCTGCCATTTGCGAGAGAACTAGAGAATCACTTAAACATGAAGCTCCCAAGATTCTGGGTCCATGAAATAGCTCAAGAGGAGACTAGGCATGCTATATGCCAGATAGCATGCAGCTAAACTCAGAAAGAGGGTGAAGCAGTCAAGACCTGTATATGAGGCCTGGAAAAAGATAAGCCCTACACTTGGATCCCCTCAGCTAGGCTCACATCTTGGCAGAGATTTGCGGGCATCTTCCTTCAAAATGTGGCAGCTGACTTTGGTTAGAAAGCATCTCTGATGGTGCCTCAGTTTGGACTTTTCACAGCCTTGGAACTGTAAGCCTTTACCCCAAATAAGTCCTCCTTATAAAAGCCAACCCATTTCTGGTACTTTGCAATGGAAGCCCTTTGTCATACCAAAACAATTTTCTAACTTATTCTACTGAGTAGCATCACACTACTACAAAAGCAAGATAAAGATACCACAATGATATGAAAATTTATAAATGAATACTCAAAAAAACTAACACAAAAAAATTCAAGAACGTGTTAAAAGAATTATACGAAATGATCAAGTGAAATTTATTCCAAGTCTTCAATAGTGGATCAATATAAAAAGACAAATTAAAGTGAAGCACCTCATTAATAAAATGAAGTAAAAATCATTTTAAAAAATTGAAACATAATCACCTAAATTGATGCAGAGAGAAAATTGGAGTAAAGTCAGCACTCTTTCTGTAAAAACACTGAAAAGCCTTGGAATATTAGGAAATTAGCTCAAAATGCTAATCATATATAAATATCCCACAGCTAATATCAAAGTCAAGGGAAAGACAAAGATGACTATTGCGACAAGTATTATTCAAATTGAAATGTGTGTTTTAGCAAGAGTAATTGGGCAAGGAAAAAAATAAAATAAAAGACATCAAAATTGGAAAGGAAGCAGGAAAATTTTCCCTGATTGCAGGTGACAATACACTATTTAGAAAATTCTGAAAAATTGCCAACAACACTAAGATCTAATAACTAATTCAGCAAATGAGAGAAAAATAACAATACACATAATCAGTGATGTTTCTAACATTAATAACATTTATAACATTAATAATATATTCATCATGTTGTCAAGAGAAACAGAACTGACAGGAGGTATCTGTAAATAATATGAGATTTTATAAAATTTCCTCACATGACCATGCAGGTGAACAAGTCAAAATATGTCAGGCAGGCTGTAAGTCAGGAACAATGATGAAGTTTTCTGATGAGTTCCCAGGAATGCTGGCTTCTGTAGCAGAGATGGGAATTCTATCACTCTGAATGATGGCCTTTTAAGGTCTTCAACTAATTGGATGAGAATTTCAGTCGTTGGTGAGAACAAACTCCACATTTGATTGCAGATATAATCAGCATATATGCAAAATACTCATGGATGATTAAAGTCCATGAAATGCTCTTTTAATAAAATTACCCCGATGCTTCCATAAACAAACACCTGGGCACCGTTACCTGGCCAATTGGAAACATTAGGCTGACTATTACAGTTCACACCTTTTTAACTTGGCAGCCATACACATCACCTTAACCATACTTAATCTCTAAATAAAAACAATAGCAGACATATTTTTCCTCATAACAATAACCAACTACTCTGTGTACAACCAATAATGTATGAAATACCTCCAGAAAAAGGTGCAAGTCCTTGGGTAAAATTCACTCTTAAATTTGGCATCCTTAAATAGACCTGAAACCAATGCAATTTATGTCATATGATAAGAGTAAAGGGTAGGGAAGAAAATGATATTCATTTTATGTGTATGTGCAAACATATTCACACCAAAACAAGGAAGAAATATTCATGAACATTACTGTCCTGTCCTCACTTTTGTAACTGGTCACATGATCAAAGTTCATATTTATCACTACCTTCCACCACTATACATTCCATGTTCCTGTTATCCTCAGCAAGCATTTGGTTCTTTGTCTGGTAGGGCAACCCAAACCTTCATTCCTGAAGATTATGGGTCATGGTTTGTTCTGCCTGGATTGAGTTGTTGCAATTTTCCATTGACTGTAATCACAGGGCATAGTAGTACTAAGAGATACGCTAGAGGCTCTGTATTCCAGGAAACTCTTCTTTATTACCATGTGAAGGAAAGTCTTATTTTCCCTAGATAGGTTCAATCATCCAAGCTGGTACAGTAATTCCCTTCTTGTCAGTTAATTGAGAGGTATAAGGAGCCCAAAAAGGCCAGGTGGCAGTCTTAACTTCCAATTCAATGTAATTGTCATTGTGCTCCCTGGTGAAAACACTCATCCTTTTGGAATTAAGAACTGTAAATCTGTAAAGTTACAGGGACAGGGAGCAAAAATTTTCCTAGTGGATCACTAAGGGTAATAGTGAGTAGTGCCACTTCCTCCAACCCCTTGATTCCTCAAACCACAAATCCTGGCTATGGGAGAAGGAACACCTTAGAGTGGATGATGATTTAGAACATACACAGACTCTTGGAAAAATTGCCCCAACTCTACAAGGTATTGCTACCTATTTTGGGGGCTCAATAGAGTCTTCAAAAGGCCATTCAATTGTTCTAGAAATCCACCTGCTTCAGGATGATGGAAAACATAGTAAGACCTGTGAATTTCATGAGAAGGTGCCCATTTCCATACATCATTATCTGTTAATTGGATTCCATTATCAGAAGTAATGCTGCTTGGAATACCATGCTGTTGGATGAGGCTTTTGCTAACTACATGGGAGGTAGTTTTGGAAAAATCATTCCATACAGGGAAGACAAACCTATATCTAGAGTATGTATATATTCTAATATTTACATATAGGCTGCCCTCCTGGATGAGTGGGCACCACCAAGACAATATGGGGACTCCCTGAAGATATTGTTAGTTACACTGACTGTGTTACAGCAAGTAGCAGAGCAGCTGCATGTAAATAAGAAAAGGGGAGACCACCAGATAGTGGGACACTAGCATGGCCCTTGCTAGGAGCCATGCAAGTGGCTTCAAAGGCAGAACAATTTGTGAAAACTTCTGTTCACAACTTAGAGGAGGAATTGAAACTAGAAAGAGATCTGCACCTAGCACAGACAGAAGTGAGAGATTCTTTATTTGATCACATGAGCCAAGTTGATGATCAATTAGAAACCGTAGTATGTTGATATGCTCATACTAGAGGCCTCAGGTTGCCTCAGGTCCAGGTACTAAGGCATGGAACCTATGGACACCTCCTCAGATGATGAAAAAGAAGAAAGGGAGGGGAAGAAAATGAGGAGACCCAAGGGTATATCCCATAACAAAACAGACAAGGTAGGCATTACAGGACCAGTCACTTGGGGCCCGGCAGTTCCAACCCTCAGAGCAAAAATTGCATGTGACTATGAAAGACTATACCACTGCTGAGTTAGGTGGTTTAGGACAGAGATACAGGCAAAAATCGAGAAAGTCCCTGTTTAACTTGCTTCTAAGGTTATGGGAGCAGAAGTATTTGTATCATCTGAGGTGGAGATGAGCAAATTACCCTCTGTTACCACTCTTCCTTCTCTGAACTAGTGTCTATATACAACCTCAAAAGAGATTTTTAAAAAAATGCATTGCTGCTGCTTTGGTTAATTGCTAGATGCAAAGCTGCCTAGCCTAAGGAAGGAGATATACACCAAACCATCCCCCACTGGCAATTAAAGCAAGAGTTACAGGGTGTTTTGAGGGATGTGTGCATGCAGCATGCTATTTATGCTGCCAACTTTGTGGGGCCTGATGTGGAAGCTTTTATGGCAGGGATGAAAGATACGTTGCTATATTTCACTCTCAACCATTATTATGGACCGTTTGTATATATTCTTGATCAATCCTAACATATTTCACAAGCTTTAAATCATATGCAAGAGCACATATAGCACTTTGATAAATTAGCTATTGACCCCCTATCTGGCTGGATTAATTCCCTTTCCTGACATGGTGACATGTCTTCATAGGTCTACCAGCTTTTGTGGGTGGACTCTAGTTAATCTTTTCTGTGTTATACAGTTGCTTTGGAATGTGGATACAATGTGTGTCCTATGGTCAATGCCAGAAGTTGTGTGGGGGTAGATTGTGGGAACCCAAGCCATGGGTTTCCCCTCCTTAAATGAAACACAGTCCAAATCATGTTAGCTGGCTACATGACCTGGACACTAGTTAAAACAAAACCAATGGCCAATTGATTTTTTAAAGAAATGGAAAGTAATTCCTTAAATATATATGGAATTTCAACGGTTCTTAAATAGCAAAATCATATTGAAAAAGAGGAATAAAATTTCACACATGCTGTCAGGCAGCTATTATGAATACTACAAAATGATTAGGTTTAAACAACAAAAATACATTGCCTTATAGTTTCAGAAGCTGAAAGTACCAAATCAAGGCATTGGGAAGGCAATACTGCCTCCCCAAGGTCTAAAGCAATCTAGTTGTTGTGTATCTACAGTTGTTGGGGTCTCTTGGTTTACAAACTTGCCTTCTATCACATAGTAATTTCTCCTCTTGTGTCTGGTTTTCTGATTTCATTGGTTTGTACCTTCCAACTTCCCCCTGTAATTTATTCCAACTGTATCCAAATTTCTTCTTTAATAACTTTTACTATGGATTGAGGCCAATGCTGATTCAGTAGGCCCACACTTGAACTAAGTATAACATTTTATAAAAATCCCATTTCCATGATTTAATCCCCATAGAAATGCAGATTAAGTTTAAAAATATGTCTGTCATGGGCTTTACAAGCAAGCCTACCATACTTACTGATGTCAAGAGCAACTACACAGCTACCCAACCAAAAATAGATAAGTACTGACATGAACATAGAACAATGGAATAAAATAAAGCATTCAGAATTAAACCCATCATCCATCCAACTGATTTTATAATCCTTCCATTATTTCATTATTTTTTAAATATATTGTTGCAGTTGGGCAGTTTGATGCAATTATGAATTCCAAAAATATAATTGGATCATACTTGTAAACTGATCTGTTAATCTGGGCATAATTAAGTTATGATTAGGGCATTGACTGGGCCATGTCAGTAGGGCTTTGAGCCCCACCTCTTGGTGGGTGGGGAATCAAATATAAAAGGCATGGCAAGAACAGAGTTGTGGCAGCTTTTGAGAAGCAGTTTTTGAGAAGCAGTTTTGATCTTGGAAAAAGGTCCCAGGAGAAGAGAAGCGAGCCATTCGCCTGATCACCTACAGCTGACCTTGTGGAGGAACCAAAGTTGCTAAACCCAGAGGGAAATGCAGCCCCCGGAAGAGAGGAACACAAGAAGCCTGAACCTTGGCAAATGTCAGCAGCTGTCTTGTTCCAACAAGTGGCAATGAACTTTGGTGAGAAGAAACTTAATGCTTTATGGCCTGGTATCTGTGGACTTCTACCCCAAATAAATACCCTTTATAAAGACCAACCCATTTTTGGTATTTCACATTAGCACCCGTTTGGCTGACTAATACATATATATATATATATATATTTGTTTACAGAAATTGTGAACTTATGAAACAATCATGCACATGTGCAGAATTCCCATATAACTCACCTTCACCAACATACCACACCATTGTGGAACATTTGTTAGAGATTTTGAGATAATATCATCAGAGTATTACCACAAACTATTGCCCATAGTGTACATTTGGCATATTTTCTATACCCCCCCAATTATTAAAACAGTAATTTTTGACATTGATGCAAGAATACTACAGTAGTGTAAACTTTAACCCATAGGTTACATTAATTTTATTTGTCCCATGCTTCCCCACTTTCCCACCACCCTGGAATTGTAATGTACATCTGTTCTGGTTCACAGAAAGACATTTTTGCATTTGAAATATTACCCATGATTCTGTCAACCTCTAGGTTCACTGTGTGAGTGAGTCCCTAGATTATTCTCTAGATTTCCTTCAATTGACATTTACATCCCTAAACTCCCCTTTTCAGCCACAATCCCTTTTCTAAACCAGTTGCATTAGTTCTGCTCACTATAATGTATTACCATAAACTCTATACATTTCCATGCTTTTACAGTCAAGTTAATTAAAAGTTCTACATATGCTAAGCATCGGTAGTCCTTCTCAGCCCTCCTCTTATCTCCTAATAACCTATACTCTAGGTTTTAACTCCATGCATTTATTCATTGTATATAGTTGATATTAGTGAGATCATGCAATATTTGTTCTTTTGTGTCCGGCTTATTTCACTTAGCATAATGTAATTGAGATTCATCCATGTTATTATATGTGTCCAAATTTCATTTCTTCTTCCTGCAACATAGTACTGCATCATATGTATATACCACATTTTGTTTATCCATTCATTAGTTGATGGACACTTGTGTTGTTTCTATCTTTTGACAATAGTGAATAATGAATCTATGACCTTTGATATGCAAATGTCTGTTTGTGTGACAGTTTTCAGTTCCTCAGGATATATTCCTAGTAGGGGAAATGCTGGATCATATAACAATTCTATATTTAGCTTTCTGAGGAACCCCTAAACTGTATTCCACAGAGGCTGCATTATTTGACAATCCTACCAAGAGTGAATGAATGTTCTCATTTTTTTCACTTCCCTGCTACCACTTATTTTTTTCTGTTTCTAAAAAAATGGTCATTCTGTTTGGTGTGAGATGATATTTCATTGTCATATTGATTTGCATTTCCCTAATACCTAGAGTTATTGAACATATTTTCTTGTGTCCATGTTTCCAACTTTATGTCAGTACCATGCTGTTTTTAACACTTTAGCTAGGTAATATGATATAAAGACCGGAAGTGAGTCCTCCAGTTTTACTTCTCCTTTTTAAGATGTTTCTGCCTACTCAAGTTCCCTTACCCTTCCAAATAAACTGATAATTGTGTTTTCCATTTGTTTAAAAAATGCTGGTGGAATTTTTATCGGGATTACATTGAATCTATATATCAATTTGGGTAGAATTGACATCTTAATGATATTTTGATTTCAAATATATGAGCATGGAATGTTCTGCCAATTATTTAGCTCCTTTTTAAAAATTTCTTTTAGCAATGCATTGTAGTCTTTTGAATAAAAGTGCTTTACATTCTTGGTCAAGTTTATTCCTAAATATTTGATTATTTTTATCTTGATTAAATGGATTTTTTTCCTTACTTCTTCTTCAGATTGCACATTACTAGTGTATGGAAAAAACACTAATTTTTGCATATTGATCTTGTATTGCCACCACTCTACTAAAATTATTTGTTAGCTTTATCAGCTTTGTTGTAGGTTTTTTGGGAATTTCTATGTACAGGACAATACAATCTGCGAATAGTGAATGCTTTACTTCTTCTTTTCAATTCGAATGATTTTATTTCTTTTTCTTGTCTGATTACTCTAGCTAGAACCTGTACCACTATATTAAACAATAGTGTTGACAGTGAACATCCTTGTTTTGTTCCTGATATCATGGGAATGCTTTCAGTCTTTCACCATTGAGTACAATGTTAGCTGTGGGTGATTGTAAAATGGTGCAGACACTGTGGAAAGCAGTTTGGCAGTTCCTGAGAAAGTTGAAGACAGAATTTCCAAATAACTTAGCTATTTCACTTTTTTATATTTATCCAAATTCATTGAAACTTGGGATTCAAATAGATTTAGGTACGACAATCATCAGAGTAGTATTATTCACAGTATCCAAAATTTGGAAGCAATTCAAGTATCCATCAAGAAATGAATGGTAAACAAAATGTGAAATATACATACACTGGAATATTATTTAGCCATGAAAAGGAATGAAGTTTTGACTCATGTCACTTCATGGGTTAACCTTGCAGACATCATGTTGAGTAAATTATGCCAGACACAAATAGATGAAAATTGTGTGATCTCACATCAAATACCTAGAATAAGTAACTTCATAGAGAAATAGAGCAGAATACAGGTTACCAGGGACCATGGGCAGGAGTGGAATAGGGAGTTATAGCTTACTAGGTGTGTGATTCATGTTTGAGGTAATGAAAAATTTTGGGTTATGGGTGTGGGTGATTGTGGTAGAATAATGTGAATTATTTAAAAACACTGAATTGTACACTTGAAAGATGAAACAATAGGAAATATTGAGTTTATTGTATGTTACTAAAATTAAAATTTTATAAAGTTATATACATTAAATACAAAAGTCTTTGTTTCATTTTCTGGAAATACAAAGCAGGCTCTGCTGCCCAAATCCACAGTGAGAAACCACTCTCAGGCCTCCAACACTTCCTCCATCTTTCCTGGGAGGAAGGCTTCTGTTCCTCTCTCATTCAGCAGCAGTAGGAAATAGTTTTTCCCAGTCTGCAGGCCTTGAGGGTGGGAGATGGTTGCCTTTCCCAGCCACTGCAGGGATTTAGTAACCCAGAGTGGTCATTTCAGGTTCTTTGTCTCTCTGACACTTACCCTCCTGGGGACTGTGAAGCACTGTACTTGTCTGTTGACCTCAAAAGCAGGTCATTCCTACAGGTTTTAGCCCTTTTGCATTGTTTCTATGAGAGAGCTGAGCCCTGCCTGCTGTCTCCAATGCCATCTTCCTGGAACTCTCCCTACATTCTTTATCTTTTAAAAGAAAACAGTGTAATAACTATATGGGCCATAAATCCTTGTTAAAAAAATATATATTATTAATTTCAAGTGCTTGATTAACATGTTTTACAGTGCATCATCTAAGGTATTTGAAACAGCATTGGCTAAGGTCTTTTAAGTATTTGAACAAATCTTCTGAAGCAAATCATGTTTTCATAATTCCATTTGTAAATATTAACTATATTTTTATAAAAAAAGAAGGAATAATAGTAAAAAAACTTAAGAACAAAAACATAAATATTATTTTATTTTCCTAAGGAAATAGTAACAACATGCATATTATTTTCCTCAATATTCACTGCTATAAGGCAGAACACAATTTTTACCTCTTCATCTTGATATATCTAATACAGAATATGAGCATAGGACATTTCAGGCTCCTAAAGAATATAAAGTAAAATAATGAAGTAAACAACAAATTGTGGAAAACCAAAAAGATATTATCAAGACTGTATCTTACTTAAAACTACTCAATAAAATGAATTTAAATGTATAAGGCTCTTTTTTGTGGTACAAATATTCACATGAAAATTTCATGGGATATGGTCTTTTGTTGAATTGTAAGCATTAAGAATAAGAACATGGTTCTGGTACAAACTCTGAATAGAAGTTTACCCTTTCCCCACTCTTCCATTACCACAAACAATAAGTAGCTCATCATTCCAGACTTAAGACATTTCATTTATCTCATCAGAAGATGCTTAACAGCATTGCTAACTTTAAAAATTCTGCAAGAAAGGTGTTTATTGGCAAATTAGCAGTTTTTATTAAACTGGTATAGTTTACACTTGTTAGTATTCACAAAAAGATATTAGAGAACTAGAAATTAAAATGCCCCTTATGAAAAAAAAATTCACCTTATGTTTTGTTTTGTTTTGTTTTGCTATCTGAGTTCAACCCAGGTTTCCTTTATTATAGAATGCAAAGAAGATACCCACAAGGCCATGCCACAGCTATTAATAACTAGAGCTTAGAAACAGCTTCTTCCAGGAGAATGCACATATTTTGAAGTTAATATCACACTTAACATGAACCTGAATGTTAGGAAAGCAACTTTATGGAAGCCACAGTTTGTTTCCATTTCAACTTTGGAAATCACAGCTAAACCCAGGCCTTGCCTTTTGTTGAGCAGCTCCATTAGAAGTGCCTAGTCTAGGGGCAGAATGTTTCCTTTTTTATTGGAGTCATCATGTGAAATGAATCTGGAGTCATCTTTAAGTCTTCCTTCATTCTCTGTGAAAATGCACAAACAACTTTGCTTTATACAGTAGGTTAAGCATCCAGTCCTTCGAAGCCAGGGAGAAGGGGCTGAAGACCCAGAAGAAATGAGAGGGCTGGCTGCTGTAGCTGGTCATCATGTGACTTAAAGACAGGCTGCCCCATCTGGCCTGAGAACAGAGGAATCCTCCACCATGTCAGATGCAAACTTTTTAGAAATGCTAGGGATTCTCTCCTTCCATATGCATCGGGTTAAAAAAAAATAAAGGATGGGAGTAATTGGCTTTATCAATCCATCAAAAGACAGTGAAGATAGAGAGAAAAAGATGTCACTTTACTTAAAGGCAGTAAAATAACTAATCCCAACACAAAATAGCAATTTTCTTAATGAGGACTTTTGAAGAGGATTTGGTGATGGCCCTTATTCACAATTTGAAAAAGTTTAGGTATAAAGTGTAATGATTAAACTCCATGAGTTGGTGCCTAATGATAATAAAGAGACACTTTTACTATGATCTATATGAAATGTGTCAAAGAGGAAAAAAAAAAAAAAAGGAAAACATCAGAATGTTTGTAAAGGTACCCAAGGTTGCTTTTCATTCTGGTTTCATAAGTTTGATATTTTTTCCAAATTATTATAGACCTTTATTTATTTTTTATTTATTTTCAAGAAATTTTAGATTACATGAATGTTGCATAAAAATTTAGGGGATTCCCTTATGCCCAACCCCCTCCCCTTCCCACCCTTTCCCACATTAACAACATCCTTCATTAGTGTGGTAAATTTGTTACAATTGATGAACACATATTGAAGCATTGCCAATAGTTTGAACAGCTCTATTGCTGAAACATTCAGGACTGGTTTCCTTTGGACTGGAGGTAGGTTTAATGTTTTTCTATAAACAGTTATCAAGGGAATAATAAAGTTGAACTCCTCTGACAAGCCAACCTCTTTTGATTGCCTTTGATCACATCCGCACATCCTGGGATTGTCACAAGGACTGGGATGTTACTCCCTGAAGGGCTGGCCATGACCTTTAATAACACAAGGTTGTTTGATGATGAAGGTCAAGCATCAGAAGGAGACTTCTGAGATTGCTACATAAATTCCAATGCATTGCAGCAGCACTAGCAAGGGGCTTCTTTTGCCTGAAAGTACTATTATTTTATAAGCTGCAGAGGGTGACCACAAATAGGCAAAGGTCACAACGTTAAGAGCTAAACTTTCAGGTGAAAGGATTTGTTATTTTACGTCATTTTCTGATCCCTCTTAATCACATTGGTCTTTTTTTCTACCTTCAAAATATGTTAATAATTTCTTTTTTAAAATTCAAGGGTCTTGTGGCTTCAGTTATTGCCATGGAGATACCAATGCAAAGAGATTAATTTTAGTATAAAATTACATTAATTAATGCTTTAAACTGATTAATTTTGTAAAAAAAAAAAAAGGAAAGCTAAATCTGGGCC